>JANTPM010000007.1:25535954-25550815 GCA_025434745.1 Erythroxylum divaricatum
TTCATTAACCGAAGGGCGAGGTTTTCACCAACTCCGTCACCGACGGAAATCGCGCGTCGGAAAATATATTTACCGACCGAATAGTATTCGGTCAGAAAAAGTTAAACCCACCTAATTTCTCCGACCGTTACGTTTTTTCGGTCGGTATTTCCAACGACTTCTATACCGTCGATATTGTTCCGTCGGTATTTCTCTTTTTCCTTGTAGTGGCCTAAATTAACTTAAGATATTTGTTATATATCACTAGACTTTTTCAATCTTGATTCTAATTTTAGTACCGCAACACTTTCGGTGTTTCGTTGCGGATCACCTCTATCCAGCTTTGTCCAGAATTTAGGCTTGAAAGTCACAACAGCTCGCCATAAGTGAAAAAAAAGTGTAGCTTGCCTTGATTGAACATATCAGTGCAACAGTGCTAAGAAGAAGATTCGAGAAACAATATTAATAATAAACAAAATAAACGTTTTAGCAGATCGATGTAGAAGATCATGTGGTTGTATGAAGATTGTACGAAAAGGGAAAACAGTGCAGACACGAAGAGTTTATCCCAACCTGAAAACTTCATTGCCCCATTTGAAGGTAGTATTCCCAGGTTAGGAGAGCCAGATGAATTAATCAAATAATGCATCAAACCCTGGAGAAACTTCAGAAATCTTTGGTGTCTTGTGCATCTCTGGTCCTCTCTTTAGGTGTTCAGTTTCACCTTCCCAAGTGCAACTTGCAAGAATATCCTGAGCATGGTTGGCACGTTAAATTGGAAATAAGCATGTATAACATAACACTTCTATATGATTTCATCTTAAGAGTTGGTTTCACTTGCCTTAGTTTCATCATAGGGCTGTGATGCCGGATTACGCAAGTTTGTTAGCAGCATATTCGTGCTTTCACCTAGCTACAATGCCCTTGTAAATATGGTTATATCAACCTGGATATTAAAAAAAAAGTTATTTCAAGAGTATACTGATGCATGTAAAAAAATCAATAATATGTAAATCTAGCTGGAAATGCAGCATGTCTTAAGTTATATATTTCGTGTTTATTAGTTATAATTACCAAAAAGTAAGTAACTTACGATTATTTAGAAACTATTGAATATAGAGTTCAAAGTATAAAAACGTTACTACTCGCCGGTTCCAACTATTTGGGGATCTTAATTATTGTAATTACGAAGATTCATAATTTTGAAGTTTATTAAGTGCCTCGAAAGTAATTACATTTAACCTATATTATTAGTTACTAGTTCTGATAGAGTTATAAACCAAAGTTTAGATTCCATTATAATTGCAATTGAAATAATGATTTTTAATATCTTCACTTTCATTCTGATATTGAAAACCACTATAATTTGAATAATTCTGCATTCAAATTTCAAGTCCATATGAATTATAAGTCTATCCTTATACATTCTAATTAATTATTGTGCAATTAGATCCTAAAACTATAATTGAACTGCAATTAAAGTTTATTTTTATTTGAAATTGCAATATTGCAATATATCCTTTTTCTGATATAGAACAAGAAGTAAAATTTAGGCACTCAAAATTACAAGTAGCGCGGAATAAAAAGGACAGATTGGAATTAGCAGGTTTAGATTTAATTTTTAACTTCAATTATGATCTTGAGTAGTAAAAGTGTGGTGGCGACGTTGCTAACAAAAAACTGGTCATTGAAGTATACAGGTTATGTGAAGAAACTTGGTATACACATGCTTAATATTTTCTCTTAAATTACAAAACAAAAAAGTTTCAAGAAGAATAACCTCTTCTTCCATTCAAATAGTATCCTTTAATGGCTACGGTACCCACTTTGTAAATCTTGATAGGCAAATAATTGGCATATCGTCATCATCGATTGACTGGTGCGCTTTCCAGCAGGTTCTAACCTGTTAACATTAGCTGATAAAATGATAAAAATATCTAGCTGAAAAGGGCAAAAGAGAAAAGAAAGGAAAACAAGGTAATTATTGGAAAGAATACAAGAAAAGATCGTATACATTGATTTACTTTGTTCTATAATTGGTGTACTTGTAGGGCTGAAAATAGTGAGAAAAGCCATGATACATCTTCATCGAAATGTCCAATCTGAACATGAAAAAGTGTTTCAATCTCAATGTTGATGAAGGAAGGGCAAGGCATAGAAACAGCGCAAAAAATGCATTGCTTATTGAACACATTTCGACATGGAAAAGCTTCCATGTGGGGAGAAAACGTTAGCTGTCATACGATATTTTATGGGCAATATCTGCTCTACAGCTCTGCCTCGTCAATGTTCTTAAAGCCAACGACATTATCGGAAGCGGTTCAATAAGAACGCAAATCATTAAAAGGCAGTAGCATCTTCCAGAGCTTGAGAAGCTACTGGGTGGTTGCCAGGTACTCTTTTTATCTTTATTTAATAGCACACACAATTTGGTGTTCTGAGATTGCCTTCTTAAAGCGCACGTAATATACATGTAGCCATATATAGAAGAATGAGACCGTATAAGATAGGCTATCCAATTTGACATATGCTACACGAGGAAGCTTGACAATATCTAATAATTCGTAGATTAGAACTTAATATATCTAATTTAAGGAATATTGCCTGTCCATTTGCGACTATGATAATTTTTAGAAATCTATCTTTTATACTAATTGCAATATTGTTTGTATCCATTGATGTGAAAGTAACAACAATCACGGCGTCGCCTTTATTCGTTTGTTGAAAACTTCGAAAGGCTTTCGACCTTATTTCAATCTACTAAAGCAAAGCTGAGGATACCTGGCTGCAGAGATATACTTACTAATTTCAAGGGTACGATTATATGTATATATATATATTGAAGTCAAGTTCTAATAGAAGAAAAGTGGCATATCAAAACGATTCAGTTGGTGGACGCCTCTAACAATACAGTTTGAGTCGTGAATGAAACAAATTTTCTGAGATTTTTCTTAAGTTCTCCAGGTTGTTAGTGTAGAGAATGAAAGATATGTTTTGTTAATATTAAAGACTGCAATTTTTTAAATAAAAATAATTAAACTGTTGGGTTTGGGTCCACTCTTAAGTGGAGCCCAAGCCTAACATATAAAGGGTGTTAAAACCCTAAAGAAATAAAGGAAAAGAGTGTGCAGCCGGTAGAGAATAAGAGAGGAAGAGAGAGGAAGAGAGAGGAAGAGAGAGGGAAGAGAGAGAAATTTTTGTTTTTTTTTCTTATTTTGCGCAGTAATCTTCTAGCCTTCGATCGGATGGTGATTTCTTGTCGGATCGACCTGAAATTTTAACCAGAGGTTCTTCTCTCGTTATTCTTCATTCTGAACGGTGGAGATCGGATTTGGAGGTCTCCAAGGTGCCCTGATCTTCAGTCGAAGTTGCTGAAATTTTAAGGGTGATATTGTTCTCAACTCTTTGATTTTTCATCTTGTTGATGATTATTGTTGTATTTTGAGTTGAGTGGTGATTCTAGTTGTATCTAGAGGTGAAAAACTCTGTAACTTGATTGATTATAGTGGAGTTTTTCTTTACTGGACTAGGTCCCGTGGTTTTTCCTTTCTCACATTGAGGGAGGTTTTCCACGTAAAAAATTGCTTGTGTTATTTATTTCTTGCCGCTTAATTTTGTGTATTGGTGAGTTTGTTGGCTGCTGTTTTTCTTTTGGATTGGCTGTAATTGTTCACACAGGGAAAGATTTATTGGTTCTGGTTTGTTGCCGCTGCGTGACCGACACCTCATTTCCCAACAAAGAGATGTGGTGAAAGGAAGAGTTACAAAAAGGTTATATGTAGATTAAAACACAGTTATACCTTATCTTGCATCCAATTTGAAAAAAAATTACATGACCTGAGAAATGGAATTATATATATGAACCCTCATCTCTCTTTAGAATTTAGAAAAAAAAGTTGCACAACTTAGAATATGGGCATGCCCTAGGTCGAAGTCAAACATAATTGATAAAAATAAGTAGAAATTAGGGTTTTGTATTTTTTTTTTCACTTTCATTTTAGACTTTATCTTTAGCTATATTTAGTAGCTACCTATCAAAGGAGAGTCTAGGAAAATAATTTGTTAAAGGATATCTTAAAATAAGTTTTTTAAAATTCCTTTTAGCCTTTGTTTTTGTATTTTTAAAGATGATTTGTAGCTAAATACTTTAATAGACTAATGACTTTATATATATATATATATATTAGATGTTTCTTTCTTAAATTATTGTGCAATGTTCTTATTATAATTAAGAGTAGAAGATATTTGGTTTAGTATTAATTCAATCAACCTAATTTCATTTTATTATTAGTTAGATAATAATAATTAGAGGATTATATGCGTGGTTATTAATTAGTTTCTTGTGAGATTAACCCCTACCATCAGTTTATTAGTACAAAATTATAAATCCACTTATTTAAATTGAGTATTAATTAAAATTAATTTTAACTCGTCATCTACACTGCGTAGCTTTCAGCTGACATTTTCTCCCTTTTAAATCTTGTAAGATTGAGAGACTAATTGGTCTTCAAAATTTTCTCTTAGAAAGAAAGGTAAAAACAAAATATTTTTGAACAAGAATTTTCTCGTCCATGAAATTAATTGACCTCTGGACATCTCTAACGTCCTTGCATACAAGGTGCATGAAGTAGGCAAAGTTGAATATATATATATAGATGCCAGCTTTTCTTTTTTTCCCCCTAAGTTGGTGGCAAAACAAAATATAATACCAGAAGAAGATGCGTGAGATGATGAGAGTAAATAAGAGATTTAATAATTTGCAATCGGCTCCAGATGTCAGAATATTTAGACATCATTCTGCATAATTGTTAACATATGTTTATAGGTATGATTTGAAAATAAAGAATCGATCTTGACCTTGATTGTGGAGAATATTATATTCTAATATTGTTTATGACTTCATCTTAATTGTATTTGTTTATTTAATAGTTTTATTTATTCCTTTTTTATTATATAATTACATCTATAAAATGATAGCTTTATGAATAAAGTCTTATCTAAAGAGATGATTAGAAAATCAATTATATTAAATCGTTATAATTATTCAAATATTTTATTTATAATGCTATTATCCAAAACAATTTTCAATAATTATTTATTCCAACATTTCATAGTGAACATTTATAGCAAATCATAGTTAACGTACTAGCCAAATAGAAATTAGGAAAAGGAGGTGCGGTTAGTGCTTGCATATTAAACACACAAAATCAGTAATTTTATTCCTATTTTAATTTTCGCTTTTTATTCCCATTTTTATTATTTTATTATGATTCACCAATCGTGACCTATGTGTGAACACAACTTGGTAATGAAAATTGATATTTTGACCTAGGGTTTTATTTTGTATTATCATATATAGCAAAGGAGCTTTCCACCATCTTCTGCGATCTAAGATATCTTTCAGACATCCATTTAACTTATGGTTTTATTTAATGTAGTTATGTATTAAATAAACATAACTTTATACATACATACATATATATATATATATATATGTAGATATCGTGCTACTTGCCTAAAGGAAACATGATATATATATATATATATATATCTTTATTTGATAACTGGACTATGTATTTTGAAATTCCCTTAATTACGCTTTATATTTTTCTCATGCTGGCTGGTCATCCATATATTTATTGATTTATTTTGGTGAACGAACTGATAATATTCTTTGGAACAAAGAATGATTTAGTTGCACCAAAAAAAGACCAAGATTTATAACTTATAAGGCACGTATAGGGTATTTAATCAAGTTTTTAATTATCATCACATACCGATCGTACTGCTTCCTTTAATTAACAATTGGTATATGGATGTAATCAACTTGGTATATGTTGTGCCCTCTTCATGCGTAAGAATCAGACGAATTCTCTTTTTATATAATATGACGCTCGGCTCTTGATATTATATATATGCATCTTCTTTTAGATATTGCAATATTGTATGACTATGATTATGGACATCATATATATGTAACATTAATTTTAAATAAATTTCAATGTTTGTAATCACATATATCTAACCATCACTCTTGTCCTTGTACAATGATTAATCACATAATCAACTTTGGAAACTAATTGGTGACTTGGTGAGGTCAAGCTAATGTAGTGGTTAGCGATACAGTCATGGGTTGGCAACAGAAAAGGTAGAAAATTTCCAATGTTAATTTATCTTTGTTGGAATAACTGTGACTACAAGAAATTCTAATTCTGTGATGTCATTGTGCCTGTGGATCTTTTCTTGGTGTCTGGAGTCTGGACTAACCACCCACTCGTAAATTTATTATTTCACTTCTCTGGCGTGCCTACAATTAATATCGGATTTCTTTTTAAACTTAGAAAATGATGTTGACCTAGATCAACTTGCAAATACTATGCTGGTTGGCTTGGCTACATTCACAGGCTACGGAATGCTTCTCTAAAGATGTATGATGTTGGACATAATTGACTCGATCAAGAAGATCGTGTCCAACTCATTTCTTTGTTTTTGTCAATAAGAGTACATTATCTGAATAAGCAATTGTCTTACATCATTATATCATATTAAATACTTTTATATATTTTTGCATGCATACTCAAAACGAAAATCTTAGAGTTAAGTCATTATATTAACAGAAGTAATGTTTGGGAAGAATTTCAAAAGTCCCATAAATTAAGCTTCGGTGTATACTAAGGACTTGTTTGTTTTCATTTTCATTTTTTATTTTTATGTTTTTCCTTTCAAATCAATAAAAAATTGTTTGCTTAAATTTTTTGGTTTATATTTTTAGTTTCAGTTTTCTTACGGTTTTTAAAATTATGAAAACCATAAAAATTGCTTTTCATTTTTTGGATGTGTTTGACAGTTTTCTTTCACAATTTGATTTACTATTAATTAAATATATTATTTAATATATTAATTTTTAATAAGAATTATGAATACTTTAATTTAATATTATATATTTAATTAATTAAAAATAATAATTATTTAAGATTATGACTAATTTAATTTCACTTAATAATTTAATTTTTAATTTTTAATTTACTAATTATTAATAAATGTAATTAAATTTAAATTACCTTCAAAATATATAAGTTTAATAAAATTTTATTTAATAATTAAAATATATTTAGAATAAATATTAATTTAAAAACAAAATTTTAATTTTTAAATTTTTTATTTTAATACAATAAAATAATTTATTAATAAATATTATATAAGAGATTAAAATAAATTTATTTAATTAAAAATAATTAATCTTTAAACTTTATCTAATATGTAATTATTATCAGTGACAAAAATATAACTATATTGACATTAATAACTAAACATAATTTTGTTTTAATTTCAAAGAAAAACTGAAAGTCTCGAAGGTTGTAGTTTCATAAAAATTATATTTGGTCTTAGTTGCTTTGACTTGTTTCTGTCGGTTGTTTAATACAAAGTAATTGTGTCAGTAACTATTAATTTTTCAGAAAAATGTAAACAAAAAGATAAAAAAATCAATTTGTTTCAGTAATTGTTAATTTTCCAGAAAAACGTAAACAGAAAAAATAAACAAGTAATCAACAAATTAACAATCAAGATTTGGTACAACAAACCTTGTCTACATCTGCGAGGCCTTCAACCCAACTTAATCATTTTCATTGAAGAACAATAGTTTTACACAAAGCTTTATTAAATTGACATCGCTAACCTCTTGACATTATCCACTCATTCTCACACCTCGTAAAAATATTTCACTTAAAAAAATACGACCACCTTGTGCTAGCCTCAACAGAAGATTTTTTCAACAATGATTGATAATAAAGATGATAATAAAACAACTCAAGTGATTGAATCTAAAGTGACATAAACAAAGAAAACATTTGAGATAAAAACATTCCCTTAAATTTGCAGCTTCATCAACCCGAAACCATAGAAAGTTGTCGAACAATAATTCTGTTGTGAACGTTCAAAATAATCACTGAAGCATCCTATGCATAGCAGCTACAAAACTCATTAAACAAATAAGTGTTTCATCACCAAAACCTCACAAAATACAGCTGCAACCACACTCATATGTTGGATGTTTCTCACTCAAAAACAATAACTGGACAGTCCAAAAATTCGTGCACACAGTGGTGAAAAACACAGCTGCCAAAGATGAATAAGATCAACAAAAATCCCAGTTATCAAAGATAGCTACAATCACTAAAATAGGTTGCCAAAGATAGCTCCAAAATCATCCAAAAATTCTACACATTATCTTTGTTAAGATGTGGCGATCTTATCCCAAATAAATCCTATCTTCACTAGAATTTTATCCTTCATGCAATCTTATCTTCAAGAATCTCACACAAGGTAGATTACTTATCATAGTGATATTCCACATACATCCAACTATGACCAATTACAAATAATGCCCAAAATTAATTAATAAGGTATCTTAATCAGCTCTCCCTTTTTGACATTATTTGTCACATGTAAGAACTCCCCCTTAAGAAGATAATTGAACACTCCCCCTTAATTGAATATCGAGTTTAAGTTCACATAAGTTGAAAATATCTAAAAAATAGCCAAAGAAATAATAATCCCAAATAAAAAATTATCCAATCATCCAAGTTTTTCCCCATTGGGAAAAAATGATGCCAAAAAGAAAAATGCCTTAAATACGATCAATCTCAACAAATAAGGAGGCATAAAAATTTGCAAAAGGTGCTGCACAAAACCAAGATGACAATTTACCTTTAGTCAAAACACTGGCCAACATATCATTACTTAAATCAAAACCATCCACATACTATTGATTAAATTCATAGAACCCAAAAATGCATTCAACGAAATAGAATAACTCCCTCTTATATAAATCATAGGAAAGCATAAAGTTGCATCATCTAACACTCCCTTATCCAAATCACAATAAAATTCTCGAACCAACTTAGCATCAAATTGTTATGGCAATAAAGAAGCATATAACAAATTTCTCTCAGTTAATAAAAAATCCATATTAACTCATTTATACTCAGCTAAATTTATAGGATAATCAGGAACAAATCAGGTTGAAGCGATAATATCCCATCAATAAATACAGTCCTCACCTGGGCCATGATTTCATCTTTAGTGTCAATGAAGAAATCTACAAAAGAAACCTTTACAAGTCCAAATAAAACATCTATCTTTTGAATATGTTTTCAAGCATCCATGACATCTGAATGAGAAGAAATTTTCAAAATGGCAAATCCACAATTCATTCCTTCATTGTTACTGTCTTCTACTAGTGTGATATCCTCAATATTCACAACTCTATAATGTTTTAGTCTCTCTTTGAGCAGAGGTAGAAGAGTAGGAATAAACCTTGCTTCTCGCATTGTTGAACAACCTAATGATGATGAGACCAAAATAGTAAAAATAGAAGACAAAGCCTTAGTTAAAATCATGCACCACTTAGAAGTATCACCGACAACGGAATCAATGGCTTTCTACTTAAGGTTGGATAATATGTCATGAAGCCCACCAAATGTGATAGCAGCCAATAAAATAGGTTATCGGGACCGATCTTGAGTAAGACCAACTAATGATAGCAAGCACATAATTCTAATTTTCTTAAGGACAACATCTTCATAGCTTAGTAAGGAAACTAATTCATTCATGGATTCAGGCTTAGAATTAGAGAAAGAAACTAAGTCATCTGTATCACTTCTTGCTTGAACAAGAACTATAAAGACATATAGACAAATGCATATACATGGTTGTCGAGAAGCCAATGAACCAAATGTCCAAGCAAATCATAGTGAAAGCATATTGCCCAAACTCGTACAACCCACGATATAGAGAGAAACCAAGATGAAATTTGAAAAATCTGAATCTTCCTACAAATCTCCAACCATGCATCAACATTTTCTCGATATAACTCTGTAAATCAAAATTCAAAAGCAAAACTTTCAAATCATCAGACAGAGCCTCATTTTTACATCTAATATAATATTCAACAAGTAAAGAAAAAGTTAAGCACACACCAATCACCTGAACCTTAAAAAACTCATAAATCAAAAACTTAGAAAAGTCTAGATGTTATCTCCTTCAAACCCCCCCTTTTTTTTAATAAACAACATCAATATACTTTAAAAATGTAAAGCACGCAGTCCTTGTGTCCCTTGAATAAATTCAAACCTGGCCTTATTCCTTATCATATCATCTTTATCATCAAATGTCTAATTGGTTTCTCCCTCAGAAGTAACTAATTGGTCCTCTGTCTAGTTGATTTCTTTTCTAATAACAACTAACCGTGATTTGGACAGTTTTTGGTATTAGCTCCTTTGCATGTCTGTTCTGATATGTAAGATTATTTTTTTCTAACCCATGTTGCATGCATATAGCCTAATTTGCCTTATATGCATGCAAGATCATCCCAAATACAAGGTGGGAATTGGATGGGTTTTTAGTGAGGATAAAAGACAATAGCAAAAATAACAATGTTCTAGTTCTATAACTATCTTATGAAGGGTGAAAGCGTGGAATTTGGTGGGCAATTTGATGCAAACTTGAACAAAACATAGGGATGTGAAGGTATGGTGTTTTGTTGGTGAAAGGAAAGAAGAAAAAGAATGAACCCAACAGAAACTATCCCTGCGGTAGCTTAACTAATTAGGTGCTAGATGTCACCATTTCATAATGACATTTGTCACCTATGCATGCATTCCATTTGTCCCATATATAAGCTGCCAAATGTCACCAATATCCTAGGCCATTTGTCACTCAATCACTGCTGCCATTTGTCACTTAATTTCTTATAACAAATGTCACTTAATTCTACAGCCATGTGTAACTTATTTCATAAGCTTGGTCATCCTAAATTTTCATGTGTTAATTTGACATTTTTCCTAAACGAAACGCACATTTTAATTCATCAATTTCACAATTGTAACAATTAATTCCAAATATACTAATTATAATCCACAACTCCAAAATTCAAGACATAAGTAATACATAATTCACTACATGATCATTTTAAACCTTTCATCCCTGGGAATATATCAATTGAGTGCACATACAATCTTAGTAATGTTTACTAAATCATGATTCATATGTGTATGCGAATATTATATATGTGAATGAAATGTACTTCATAAATTCTCAAATAATATAACTCAATAATCTAAGATTCTAACCCTCAGTAAGTTTTGGAACTCAGCTATTACATTATGCCTAAGCCAGTGTAGCTCTAGGTGAAGCTTCATCTTCTATAGGTCTGCCTACTGCACATCTAGATGAGACATCGCCTTCCCAACTTGCAATCCTTATACAGTCACCTGCTATACCTGATCTTACACCATCCAGCCCTACTACACCATCCAGTCTTACCACACCATCCACCTTTTCTCCTTCATCCACCACCCCTATTTTGATAGAGCTATCAGTGGTAAATGTTGCAAATCAAGGAGGCGACCTCCAGTCTGGAGCTAAAGGAGTTGATGGAAGAACTTATAACATAATTGTCAACAATCTGTAAGTGAAAATACATGCATGACAAAACCATAGGGTTATAATAAAGTAATAGGTTTTAATTTGAAAATAATTTAAAATTGCTTATATTTTAGGTTGGTTCTGTCTAGAGCGTGCTTAAAAAACATGGCAGCTAAATTCAAGAAGAAGATTGATCATGAGGGTTATATGTGGAAGATTATCTCTCAGGCAACAAAAGATTTTTATTATAAGGAGTTTGAGGTATTAAAAATATTCTTTTGTATTTTTTATCTAATTAATTTTATACATTAATTAGATAAATATTGCAAGTTATAAGTATTTATAGTATGTTTTTCATTTTTTTTAGAAAGCATTTATTTGGATTCCAAATTTGACGAGGTAATTTATAAAATATGAGAGAGGCGAGCTCATATACGTTATAGAGACTTTCTTGGTACGATTCACAAGGCTAGGGTATGACCTTCTGATATATCTAAGAAATATGGAGTCGTTCGTAGTAGTATTGGATACCACCCGAAGCAATATCCATTTTAGAGCGCAATTCTACAAATAGACGCGGAGGACCGAAGGGAGAGATTCTTCTCATACACACTGGAGGATCTATTATCCACCGGGAGTATGCAAAGAAACTTGTAAGTATCTATATTTTACACTTATATTATATTTTGTTTTAATTTGATGGATGAAACTTCATTTCAATTTAATTTGATGTGTGAATTTTGTAATAAAATATGTGTATTATGGAAAATCATAATCTTATAAATGTTTGGTACCATATATGACTATGTTGTTGAGTATGTCTGGTGCCATATATGGTTGTGTTATTTAGTTACTTTTTTTGTTCAACATGGGGTAAATATCACAAAAATAGAAGAAAATCTGTCGAAATTTTTTAAAATTTTAGTTCACTTATAACATTTTATTATGATGCAGGAAAAGTCTATGAGTAGGAAGCCTATACCACGCCAGCTCTTTTTGCACGCCCATACCAAGAAACATGATGATGTGACCTTTGTCTCTACCAAATGTAGAGAACTTAATGTATGTCAAATTTATGCTTTAATATTAATTCTTAATAATTATTAATTATTAACATAAACATTACTTCCTGATAGGACCAAATACAAAAAACATTCAACGATAGTCTTAACACTCTCAAACTGCTGATGAGAGTCAGACGTATCTTGATGTAGTGGGTGGTAGGGATCATCGTGGAAGAATCTTCGACTTAGGATCATTTGCGAACACGTGTTATTTGCAATCTTTCACATCCAGTACAACTGCATCTAGTAGACGGTTTGCATCCAAGATGGTCATTGAGCTTAAGAGCATAGCATAGGCATTGGCAACTTAATTACAACAGTCGATGTAGTACATAGCCTAACTCTGTAATGAGGTGGATGAGTTAAAGGGGAAAAATAGCATCTCATCGAAGCAGTCATAGCATCCGCGTTCACCAGCTACATAGTTTATTCATTTTGTATGAATTAGATACTTATTGTTGTAGATAATAATTTTTTAATTATCAATTAAAGTCAGTTTTACTTTATATTATCAATTAATTTATTCTTTAGAAAAATTAAATGTTGAAATAATTCAAAAATTATCAAAAGATAACTGTAGAAATTAATTATCAATCATAAGAGTATCAATCAAAATTAAATATACAAATTGAATGTAGGAAAATATTAAAAAATAATATCCCTAAATTTACTGACAGAATAACAACATCCGTTAGTAAATTTAATGGTAAACTTACTGACGGAAGTGTATATTCCATCGGTACATTACCGACAGAATACAAGATGTCATTGCTAATGTTTCATATAGTTTTCTTGAATATTTACCGTCATTAACTTTATGACTGAAATTTCAATTTTTATCGATAAATTTACCGACGAAAGTGTCATATTCCATTGTCAAATTTAGTGACAGACACATACTCTTTCGTTTGTGAAGTTACCAATGGAATTTATAATTTTCTTCACTAAATATTACCTATGGCTATTTCTCCGATGTCTCTGTTTGTCGGTAATTTCCGTCATTGAATCCACTTTCCAATATAAATTCTTCATTTTTTGTCGACAATTTCTATCACTAAACTTTATTTTTCTTGCAGTGATAGTTTTCTTGACAAGTTTCAGATTTGAATACTTCTTCTCAAGTTGATGTGCTTGATTAACAATATCATGCAACCTCTCATAGAAGTCTATAATAATATTGCTTTTATATATCTTAAGCTCTTCAAATCTAGCGGCTAAGATATGAAGTTTTGAAACTATCACATGTTTTGATTCCTCGTGTATTGTTTGCAGAGTGTGCCATGCTTCTTTTGCCAATTCACATATTGATATCATAACAAAGCTACCTTCATCTACTGCACTAAAGATAGCATGCATTGCTTAAGAATTTTCAAGCGCTCTCTCTTCTTCAACTCTTGTCCATTCAGATGGATCTTTAAGTATTGCTCCTTCCATTTCATCAATCGTCATTGGATGTATCTAGCTATACAAAACTAAAGTTCATGCCTTGGTTTCTTATGCTTGAATAATTACCCCCATCCGTGATTTCCAAGTAAGATAATTTAAACCGTTTAGTAATGGTGGTTTGGTGATTGAGGCCCCTTCTCTTGTAGCCATAATTGTGAAACATCGATTTGCACCAACTTGGCGTACTAAGTTTCGATTAGGTAAACCAAGCTCTGATACCAATTGAAAGTTTTGAAGGATGTAGTTTCGCAAAAATTATGTTATGTCTTTGTTGGTTTGAATTGTTTCTGTCGGTTGCTTAATACACAACAACT
The DNA here is from genome assembly GCA_025434745.1 of Erythroxylum divaricatum. Taxonomy (NCBI): domain Eukaryota; kingdom Viridiplantae; phylum Streptophyta; class Magnoliopsida; order Malpighiales; family Erythroxylaceae; genus Erythroxylum; species Erythroxylum divaricatum. Next base: position 25,550,185 of record JANTPM010000007.1, read on the forward strand.
ATGTCAGCTACTATTAATTTTCTAGAAAAACATAAACAGAAAAATTAAACAAGAAATAAACAAATAAACAACCAAGATTTGGTAATGCAGTTTGGCAAACCTTGCCTACATTAGCGGGCCCTCACCCAGCTTAAGCACTCTCACTGAAGAACAACAATTTTACACAAGGCTTTACTACACCGACACCACTCACCTCTTAACACTATCCACTTGTTCTCATGCCCTCTGAAAGTATTTCGCACCCAATAATACGATCACCTCGTGCTAACCTCAACAAAGGATTTTTGCAGCAAGCGTTGATAATAAAGATGATAATAAAACAAATCAAGTGATTGAATCTAAAGTAATATAAACAAAAAAAACACTTGAGATAAAAACATTTTCCTAAATTTGCAGGTTCATCAACCGGAAATCATGGGAAGTTGTCTAACAAGAATTTTGCTGAGAACCTTCAAAATAATCACTGAAGCATCCCATGCACATGTTAGATACCCCACCCTTGAGGGTCACGAGCCCAATTGTAGCATCCCACTCCCACGAGACCCGAACCCGACATCGACGGTGATATCCGAGCCCGTGACCCGCGAGGGTGGTATGCTAGAGCAGTCAATGCAGTTTAAAACTCGGTAAT
>JANTPM010000007.1:25592224-25605297 GCA_025434745.1 Erythroxylum divaricatum
TTTTGTTTCAGGTTCAACTTCTACTTGATTGCTTATTCGTCATCAACTCTTTTTGTAATATTTATTGTTCTTTTTATTGGATGTTTTGAATCTTTTGATGTAAATATGTAATATTATAATATTTTAAATACTTTGTATTATTCTTAGTTTTATAATTGTATGCTGATGATTATCTTTGTTTATATTAATTGTAGTTATTATTTATATGTAAAATATTTAAAAATTATTGTTCTTTCAAATTAATTATCATTATTATTTATTATTAAGATTTTTGAAAGTATGGTTGATGTAAACAGTAAATTAGTAAATTATACAGTACAGCTGTATAATATATCAATATAGACTATTTTGTAATTTTTAAAAAGTTTAGGGACTATTTTATAAATTTAAAAAAATATCCCGAAACGGTACCCAATACTGACCGATACCGGTACAGTTCTGTTCCAGAGCCCAATCCGGTACCAAGTCTGATACGGTATTCATAACATTGACTGTGACTAATAAGTCACAGACGTGATGATGAGTGGAAACTGTGAAGAATGAGAGGCGTTGGATGAAACGGATGGTGGGATGGAAATGTGTGGTCGTCCATCCCGTTCGTCCTTAGTATATATATACTTAATATACTTAGCACTAAAAAACTGACAAATAATACTAACTAATAATTCAAAACAACAAGCACAGCTATGACTTCTTAAGTCACAATCGTGCATGCAAGTAATTCCAAAATAATAATTACAAAAAATAAAAAAATCCAAGCCATCGATGAAACGAATGGTGGGATGGAATTGTGTAGTTGTCCACGCCTAGATGAAAAAGCATTGTTGTAATCGATCGTGCTCAGTAGATGGTAAGTAAACTGACAAATAACACTTAATAATGACAATAACATTAAGTTATAAGAAAGAAAAAAATTGGGATGGCATGAGTCACGATTGTGACAATTTAAGTCACTGTCGTGATTTGCGTTGAAATTTATGTTGCATATTTTATTAAACCAAAAGAGTGGTTGCTATTAGTAGATGGTAAGTGTATTTAGGAATAAATGCAAAAAACGTTGACAATTTTAGGAACAAAACATAATAAAAAAAAGATGCTATGAGTCATAGTTGTGACAATTTAAGTCATAGCTGTGACAACAGCATAATGAAAGGAAAGGAAAAAAAGGATGACATGAGTCACAGCTGTAACAATTTAAGTCACAGTAGTGGTAAGAGTACAGTGGAGAACTTGAGTTGTTAATGAAACAGACGGTGGGATGTAAATGCAAAAACGTTGGCACTTTTAGGAACAAAACATAAGAAAAAAAATTGGGATGACATAAGTCTTACTGTGACAATTTAACTCATAGCTGTGACAATAATATAGTGGAAGGAAAGAAAAAAAAAGGGATGGCATGAGTCACGATAGTGAAGTTATAGCCGTAACAAAAGTATAGTGGAGAAATCGAATTGTTGATGAAACGAAGGGTGAGATGGAAGCATGATCGCTTTTACTAGATGGTAAGTGACATAAGAAAAGAAAAAAATTGACACGACTATTACAATTTAAGTCATAGCCGTGACAAAAATATAGCGCAAATTGTAGTCATTCATGAAACTGATGATGAGATGAAATTTCATGTTCATCCATCCTCTTCGTCCTTAGTATATATATATATATATGGTTAAAAGATAGATTTTGAAGTTTCCTAACCAACCCATTTTTAATAAACAATTTTTTTCGGTAGATTGGGAGACATAATTTTTTAATTGGATTAAGTATATATACACACACACCCACATATTTGCTTCACATTCTTTACACAAGCTTTTTATTTCACTATTTAGATATTATAATTTGTTTATTTCTTGTTATCTTATTTAATTTGAAGAGAAAAAGAAGTTTGATATTTAAATATTGATAAAATTATGACAAGTATTTTATTGGTAAAGATATAAGTTTGGTCGGGTCGGTTGTGCTAGGCCCGCACCCAGTCATAACGACCTGTGGGTCGATCGGTCCATTACTTAAATATCAGTCTTATACCTATGCCAAGCCTAGGTCCAATCCGCGATCTCCTTGGCCCACTCGCAGGTGAGAGTCTCCCATGCATGCGTAATGACTTAAACCTAGTTATTGTTCCATATATAAGATATAATTACACCATGACAGAGGTACGTAATCATAACCTAGCCTTCTCTGCGTATAACAATCGCACCTTCACCAAAAAGACTAACTTGAGCGTCGGAGGGGCTAATCGGGACACAACCTCCGACGTGCCTTCTTTGTTTTGCAGGGACCTTCACGTCGAAGTTATTACAGAAAGCAGCCAATTCCATAGATCCAAACGGCAACATTCAGTTCCGCCAGAATCCGATAAAACCAAAGTTAAAAATGCTTTTAAATAAAAATATTTAACTAATAAAATCTCCTTACAAATTATAACTAAACACAATAATCAATTTAGGTTTAAGTAAACACCTTGTAAAGTTTAAAGCTCTTTTAGGTTTTATATTAAACAGGCCTCTTCAAGACACAGTGAAAAATCCAACAGGCTAAAGTCTGAAGGAATCGTTTCATTTTAGTAGATAAAAATCGTTTCAATTTTTCCTCTAATTTTGGAAAACATGTTTAGGATAATTCAATGAATTATAATTAGAAAATTATTTTATAGACTTTTAAAAATTTTAAAATTTAGAATAGTAATACAACGTAATGTTATGTTTGGCTAAACTTGGAGAGGACTTTCATTTTTAGGTATCAAACGTCAAGTGATAGTCTAGTTTTGACAATTGCCGTGACAATCGGTCTTTGGAATGCACTTCAAAGTGGCAGGAGCCAAAGTTCACGCAGTCAGTGAACTTCTTCCACCACCACCTGGTCCAATCATAAGCATCCCAAACTTAGGACACATGTGAAAACTCAGTGACAGGACACAGATATAGTTTTTCATCTTATCCCGTATATGACTCATCCCCGTGTTTGTGCGCCTACACGAGGGTGTGACGTGGCTGCAGAATCCCATCAGATAGATCTCAATAATGGTTTCTGTCGTTAGATGGGGCCTAAGCATCTCTTTCTTCGACGCCGTAATGTTTGAGGATCTAATCATAAATGTTCAGGATCTCTGGCCTGCCTGTTTAAAAGGTTTAATGCTCCGTCTCTGTTGTTTCTGTCCACAACAGAAAAAGTCGAAACAAAAGGGAAAAGCTAGTAAAAGAAAGTAGCTTTTTAACCCTAAAATTACACATTGGAGGTTTCAGTGAAGAGCTTTACATACAGGAGGTTTGAAGGGGCATTTAGGCCTGTTATTCCATTCACGGAGAAGCCATGTACAGGGTTCTAACTTGCCGAGAAGTGAGAGCTAGAGCTCCCCAAAAGGCTCTGACTTGGTTTGCTTCATTCAATCTTTCAAGGTACTTTCTTTATTACGATCCTTTATCGAGTAGTGGGATTGTTTACTTATTATCATTTGGGGATGATTATGAGGATTGTTTGGATTTTGAGGCCGAATAGATGGTGATATTTCTTCATTAACCTGGGTGTTTTTTATAAAGGAGGAATCTTGATTTTGGAAATGTCTGTAACTTTTTTTGTGGCCTTGATTGGTTTGTATAGTGTTCTGATTCGGTGACAAAACTTGTGGCTATTTTCTTCCATAGAGGCGAACTGCTTGTATTGCTCGGCTGTCTGTCTTCTGTAAAATTGATATTTCAGTTTCTCTCTTTGTAGGAGGTCAGCTCATTCTTTGCCTTTTGCAACTGTAGAAGTTGACGAAATATCAGGTTCTCAACCGGCTAAAGTGCACAACTTGGGTCAGTAACATTAGTTCTCCCGCACAATACATATGTCTATGTATTTTCATGAGAGGAATTTCCTTAAAATTTTCATCTCTCTTCTTTGAATCCCAAAATTTACTATGAAAATGTGGTTCGTAGTCGAACAGAAAACAAAGATAGAACTCCTTTTGTTTTACAATATTCTTTCTTTGGAAAATATAGTTAAATTTTCATTATGTGATAAACTGAAACTTAAATCTTGAGTCTCTAAGTGGTTTAGATTTTATGAACCATCCCTAATGTTGAGATCTCCGATCAAAAGATATTGGAAGTTTGAGCATAGAACGTCATTGCCTTCAGTGCAGGGCAAATGGGAAGGAGCTTCAAAGTGGAACACAATTGTGGATCCTTTAAATGGAGAGCCATTCATTAGAATCGCTGATGTTGATGAAACAGAGATTCAGGTATAGGTTTATGAATGTGCTTTAGAATACCATCTTCACTTTGTTTTCAAGTTTGACTTTAACTTTTTGTGGTAGTCCAAATTAGGACGTGTTTAAACTGAATTTTGTACTCAGGACAGTATCAATATGTCATCTCCTTCTAATATGGAAACTATTTCAGATAATTTCTTATGCCACAATGGTCATCTTAGCTGAACTTCACTAATTGCTGTCACAAAGGTTTAAATATTCCAGAATTTCATATATCAGTATGTGTGCATTTCTGCTAAAGTTTTATTACTGTTGGACTAATTATGCAGCCATTTGTCGAGAGCTTATCCAAGTGCCCGAAGCATGGATTACACAATCCCTTTAAATCACCGGAGAGGTTTTTGTTGCTTTCTATCTTTCCTATCAAACTTTGATGCTTTATGTATTCTTTTTTCTCGGTACCTTATTGCTTCTAGTCTTGCCTTCTTAAAATGGTAAAGTGATATCGACTACAATGATTAGTCATCAGCTATCTTTTTTAATATACTGAAGGTAAAAGAAATAATCTTCTGCAGATATCTTTTGTTTGGAGACATATCTGCTAAGGCAGCCCACATGCTTGGTTTGCCAAAGGTAATTTATTCTATTTGAAAGAATGAGAACTTTCTTTTCTTTTTCCATTTAATTAAGATAAACTTATCTTATGTTCTTATTACATTATCAAAGTGTTGATTCTGTAATAATTGCAATTTCAATGGATTTTCAGGTTTCTGAGTTCTTTGCTAGGTTAATACAAAGGGTCTCTCCGAAGAGTTATCAGCAAGCACTTGCTGAAGTTCAAGTTACCCAAAAGTTTCTTGAAAATTTCTCTGGTGATCAGGTAGATCAAGATAACTACCATTAAATGTTTCAACTTCTCCTTTCGCCCATCTCAAAAGAAACTAAGAATGTCAAATTGGCTTCAATTTTATAAAATTAATGAATAATTGTGGCATTGTTTAATCTCCTTTTGAACTTATTCTTCTGAATGTAGTTACGATTTCTCACTTCTCTATTGATGTACCACATGAATTGACTTGACAATAAACATTAATGGATTTTATGTTAACAAGAGAACTATTGGAAATTATTCTCTCTTTAGTAGTTGCTAGAGAAAAGTAATCCACAAATTTTGTTTAATTTCTTTTTTCATATTTCCTTCCATATCTGACAGGTCCGGTTCCTGGCGAGGTCTTTTGCTGTTCCTGGAAATCATCTTGGTCAGCAAAGTCATGGTTTTCGATGGCCTTATGGTCCTGTAAGTGTTTTGTTTTTGGTGTTTCAATAGATAATTGACATCAAGTGCTTGGATTGTGCCTATGAAATAATGACGAGCAAAGAAGATTGTTTCGATGTGTAAGAATGGTCACTGTAAAATTACCTTACGAGGGAGCAACCTGTGGCCTGCATTTCCATGTTGCATGAGAACGATTTTTTTCTAACAAAAATTGCAGCACTGTTGATATGGTGATAGAATGGTAATAAAGATAGAACAGATTTCATTTGTAACATTTCTTATCTTTAGAAGAACTTAGCTTTCCGAACCTTTATATACTTAGAAGAACTTGTATGCAGGTGGCAATTATTACTCCTTTCAATTTCCCACTGGAGATTCCGGTACTTCAATTGATGGGCGCATTATATATGGGCAACAAACCCACTGTTAAAGTTGATAGCAAGGTCAGTTTGTGGGACTTATTGGGGAATCTTCAGGGTTTCAAAATTATGGTCTTGACTCTTGACACTATGCTATATTTAATATCTCCTCCAGAGTATATATTTAATATCTCATCCAGAGTATATTCATGAGCATTTAGAAGATGGGTTTCAATTATATAGGTGGAGGAGAGTCAAATGATTTGTCTTTTCCCCTAAAAACCAAAAGCATAATTTATAATGTAATTGAGATAGAAAGATGAGCATTTAGTTCATGGCCAAGCCACTGTAAGCTTTGAGTGCGGGCTACCTTTTTCTTATTTTTCTGATTACTTCATCCATTTATCTGGTTCAGTTATGAGAAAAACTGTTTTAGTCACTGGAGATACATTTCAATGTACTTGGCTATCAGTGCATCTCTCCCTATACATATTGTAACTTGTTGGCAGCATGTGCTGCAGGTTTGCATTGTTATGGAGCAAATGATTCGGCTACTTCATTGTTGTGGATTACCTGTGGAAGATGTTGATTTCATAAATTCTGATGGGAAGACTATGAACAAACTGTTATTGGAGGTTGGTCTTTCAGGAGATGACGTTTTTATTTATCATTTGCACTTAAGGTTGTGAATTTTTTTCGAAGATTTACCTTCACTTGCTGTCAAATTATTGTACCTCTACCCTCAACTGAAATCTTGAAGCGTATATTTACACTTTTTTTAGCTATTAGCCCAATGATTTCTAGTGAAGTTAATATTTGGCCAAATTTAGTTCTGCCATTACTGTTATGATGCAACATATGTGATGCGTTTCTGGTATATAATGTAAAAACTCCTTGTCTACTGATTGGGCTATATCATGACATAACTAGGTGACTGACACTAGGGTGGAAATGTTTAATAGTTGTTCGCAATTGTGCTGATACTAATCATTATCAACTGATTCATTTGAAACTACCATCGGGTTTAGCAAATGCTTATTTGTGTTAGTGATGATAATCACAAATGAAATGAAAATTCTGAGTAGGTTTCCTGCTACCCTCCAGGCAAAACCACGGATGACCCTCTTTACCGGTAGCTCAAGAGTTGCAGAAAAGCTAGCCGTTGATTTGAAAGGTCGTGTTAAGTTGGAAGATGCAGGATTTGACTGGAAAGTTCTTGGACCTGATGTTAATGAGGTATTTCTGTTACCTGTTTAATGATTGATGGTTCATTTGCACTGTATTGGCGATCAAGACAATCGTTAAAGTGAATTTCTTATTGCTTTGTGAATATCAGGTGGATTACGTTGCATGGGTTTGTGACCAGGATGCATATGCATGTAGTGGCCAGAAGTGCTCTGCACAATCAATACTGTTCATGCACGAGGTTAGCTGTATCATATGTACTATAAACTTTTCATGCATGAGTTTAGCTGTATTACTTGGTTTAGTGTATATACTATTAGCTTTTAACATACGGATAGCTTTACAATGAATACTTTTTGGTCAATTGAGTAACAGGAAAAAAGCTAAATGCTAATCAACTAAGCTATTTTCTTCCTCTTTAATGAGCATTTATTGTATTGCAGAACTGGTCCAGTACTTCCCTTATACCTAAACTGAAAGATCTTGCAGAGAGAAGAAAGTTGGGAGATTTAACTGTTGGCCCTGTTCTCACTGTAAGTTTGGAGGGTAGCACTGGATTCTATTGTTTTGTGGCTCTCGTATATCTAGTCAATTTTCAAAATTGCATCTTTCATAATATAGTTGAAAAGTGTTAACTTGTTTTTGTTCTTGATACTGTAGCTTACAACTGATGCAATGCTAGACCACATGGGTAAACTGCTTCAGATATCTGGGGCAAAGCTACTTTTTGGTGGCAAACCTCTGGAAAATCATTCCATTCCATCAATATATGGTGCTTTAAAGCCAACTGCTGTATATATTCCTCTTGAAGAAATTGTGAAGGATGACAATTTTGAGCTTGTAACTAAAGAAATATTTGGACCATTTCAGGTATAAAAGATTCCATAATTCGTGTTATCTTATGTATTCCTAACGAAAGTGACTACTTTCTTTTGATAAGAGTTCTCTGTTCTAAATACACTAGTCCTCCACAACCTTCATCGTTGGAAGAGGTTAGGAAGATTATATCAAGGTCATAATTATGTAGTTGGAACATGGAAAGACAGTGCAGATGAGGACTGCAGAGACCAAATTGATGTCCTGTGTTAATTTTGACTATGGACCTAAATTTGTAAAGAGCAAAATCTGTCTCTTCTAAGTTATATGGGAGACAATGGCCTTATGGTTACTTTTGTGAATCTGCCATTTTGTTGGGTTTGTTTATATTATTGAATTGATTCATTTCAGATTATAACGGAGTACAAGAAAGATCAACTTCCGATGGTCTTGGATGTTCTTGAGAGGATGCACGCTCATTTAACCGCGGCTGTGGTTTCAAATGATCCTCTATTTTTGCAGGCAAGTCGTAATTCTTCGACCTGCGGGTAGTTTTATTTGCATATTCTTTTACTAACTTCAAGCTAATACGATGGTAAAATATTGGAAGAATTGAAAACACAAGTCAGGTATTCTTTGATTATTGGCCTCAAATCACTTGAATCGTTTAGCTCATTCAGTACGCGTGAGTTTGAGTAAAAGCATTCAGATTTTAGCTGTATTCCCTTCGAGGGGATTGACAGAGGATCAGTGGCTTGCTAACAATGTTTCCCTAAACTGGAGGAGTTTCTGAGAATATTTATTACACGAGTTTGCAGGAAGTGGTTGGCAAATCAGTAAATGGAACTACATATGCTGGATTGAGAGCAAGAACAACTGGAGCTCCACAGAACCATTGGTATGAAGAAATCATTCCTTAGCTTGGGAAAAGGTTAGAAAGGTGTAATGTTAACAATGGTGGTGGGTGCAGGTTTGGACCCGCTGGAGACCCCAGAGGTGCAGGAATTGGAACTCCAGAAGCAATAAAACTTGTCTGGTCTTGCCATAGAGAAATCATATATGATTTGGGGCCCATTCCGAAACACTGGGAGATTCCACCCTCAACCTGAGCTGAGGAGCCACGTTTGATCAACCCTCCGGTACTTCCGTCAAGAGTGACTACTTCAAATGTTTCAGAATAAAAGCAGAATAGAATAGATCCTAGCCATCCAATTATGTAGTGATCACACTTGATATCCATCCAAAAGAATAAAATATCGTCCAACTTTTTTGGAACGACATGTTTTGCAGAAACTAAAATATCTTTTACCCTAGGTCTCCATATTTCCGTCACACGCTCAGCTAGCTCTATTTCAATGCGTTGGTTGGATATCCAATTTGATAGCATATAAGCATGAAAATATTCGTGTAGTGAAGAAAACGATGGAAATCTCGATTGGGATAATTATAATTAAATGTCAAATTTTTAGAATTTGGTCGAAGTTTTAAAATCGTTCTTTTTCTTCTCTTCTAGACAGTGGGTTAGTCTAGAATAAATAAGTTTGTAAGCTTAAGTTATGGAAATAGTCTCTTTGTAAAAAAAATATATAAAAAAATGTGTATGTTATGATCATTTTTTAGACTTCGGAATTTTATTTGAATTTGTTACATTTATATTTTCAAAATGTGAAATAAATACATTAATTAAAACTTTCTTCTTTACGTTATCCGGAAAATTAATAAAACTTGAATAAATTAAAATTAATGAGGATTAAAAGACTAGTAAAAATATTATGATATTTACTATAAAATATGGTAAATTTAGTCTTATATTTACCCTTTAACTTTTCATTATTTACAAGAAACAAAATTCTAAAATTATGTTTCTAATTAATTTTACTTTTTTTGATGATTCAAAAACCTTCTACTAATTCATGTGTTTTCAAGATGATTGAACTCGAAACAGGCCTCAGTAATTATTATTATAAACACAACACTAAATTTTTAATTAAATGAAATTTAATATAAGTTGACATTATAAAATAAATTTAATTATTAAATTTACAATGTACACGCCGAATCAGAAAAGAGGTAGGCCAGCTAAATTAACTTGGGTTTGACGTCTCAAATTCGGGCTGACCCGTAACTAACACTCTGGAGCCTGCCCGATTGAAACGGTACGTCTTGAATTAGGGTTCCGCTTCCTCACCTCGTTGAATAACGGCCAGTCGTGTTTCTCTCTCAGCTCTCTCCCTCCCTCAGCTACTTCCAGTGAAACGCACGCCCCTGCAACATCGTAAGCTTCTCTATTACGTTTTCTACTACTCTTCTTTTCTGTTTTTATTTTCTTTTATTGCACTATTTTTTTTTTTGGCGTTTGGATTGTATTACCAAGTACGGAGTAGTTACCTACTGTTAGTTTGCTTGTTTTTTCTTGTTTCGAACCTAAACACTTATTAGAGGAGTGGTTAGTTTCGTAGGATGTTCTAACTTTAGTTTTTTTTTCCTATCAAATTTTAGTGATTTGAGATCGTTGATTGTAGCTTTTTGCTCTGTATTTTGTTTGATACAATTTCTATTGCAATAAAATTTTTTTGGCACAATTGAAATGCAAAATCTTTGTTTTTAAGGATAATCACACATTGTTATTTTCATATAATTTTTGTTGTTGAAATCTTTGTTTTTTTCATATAATTTGTTTGCTCCTTTTCTCAACTTTTATGTTGCGTTTTTGTTCTTTTGCAGATTTCAAGTTTTGCTTTACTGTTTGGGGATGTCTTTGCTTGAAGTGATTACTAATGCCCTGGCCAATAGGGAAAACACTGTAACTCATTCTGAATACCCAATAATTCTCAACTCGGATGATATTCTTCTGAATTTGAAGCCTAATGTTGAAAACGCAAATAGTGCAGCACTTGCCAACCCTGTTACTGGGTGGGAGCTGTATCAAACCGATTCTCTGCTGACTGAATTGTGTAAAAAGTTTCATGCAAAGTTAAAGAGAAGGCTTAAAGACACTAATAACTTCAACAAGGATGAGTTTGTTGAAATTTTGATTCAGTTTCTTGAGAAGATTGCTGAAAAAGTTGGGATTTCTATAGGGGTTGATTCTTCTGATGACAGATATATTCAGATATTGATTCAGAAAGTTGGACTTTTGATTGGTTGGGATGTGGCAGGTTTGGTTTTGGAAGCATGTTTGGATTTGGAGATATGGGATTTGGTGGAGACGTTGGTTATTAATAGAATTGTGAATCATTCCTCTTATTCAAATTTAATTACGACTCTTGCAGATAAAAACAGGTCTGATCTGCTATGTCTAAGTGTCCAACATGCTTCAGATCTTGGATTGTCTGAGCTGATCTCTGTTTTAAGGTATTTTCTTTGTCCATCAAAAGATTCTTTGAGTACTATGGTGAATGTGAGGAAGGAATGGGAAAGGCAGGCCTTGTTAGCTGTAGAAAAGGCTAGTGATAAGAGTCTCCCAGACAAGAAATCTCATGTAGCTAAGGAGGCTTCAATTCTGCTTATGATTGCACATGATGGATTCTCAGTGTCTGAACTTTGTTTGCATTATTTGATGGCATCCTCGAGCATTGATGATGTGATATTATCATCTGCAATAGTCAAACTAAAGGGTAATGAGACAAAGAACCTGATTAGCTACTTGGGAAAATGGTTGAAGAAGTATGAAATGTTCCCTCAAGCGGGTCCATGCCCCAAGGCTTCGACTATGCTGGATTTGAAGGCTTGTGATTGGGTACCTAAACTTGAAGATATTATCCGTTATCTTGGATTGGTGCTTGATGAGAACTTCTCTTCATTGGTTTTGAATCCAGAGTTTCACGAAGAGCTAGTATCTATTGAGTCAACAGTTGCTTCTTTAGCTTCAGAAGCTAAACTCTGTTGTTTTGTTTCAAACATTATTCAGAACTTGAGAATTCAAGGCAAAGGTGAGCAAACCTAGGAAAGCTGTTAGGTTTCTTGATAATTTGTTCATGTCACTTCCAGTGAATTTTGATTTGGACTCTCGTAACGGTGAAGGTACTTTCTCAATCATGGGGTTATCTAATTCCTTTTAACCAACCTTCATACAATTCCAACAACAATCACGTCCTTGATTACTTTTTTGGTTTTCTGCTACCCAAACTGACTAATATGGTAGCAGTCTCTCACAACGCTTCCACCGCTAGCCTACCTTTGAAGTTACGCTATGCCAAAGCTCTGGAATCTCTTGCAGTAATAACAGAATCCTGTGTCCTGAATCTTTGGCAAGTTAAATCCTCTGCAGCGATTGATGTACGTAAATTCTCATACCATTCGGTGCAATTTATGATAATCAATTTCTTTTTGGACCCGCTTTCTTTCGGCCTATTATATGCTAAGCATGAAGTCACACAGCCGCAACAAGAAATTGTTAGCCATTCTGTACTGCAGGTTGCAAGGTGCTTTATTTGAATTTTCATACATTTTGATTTTAAGGGAACAGGAATGGTTTATGCATAAATATGTTCTATATCTTTGTGCATAACCTCCTGAAAATTTAATAAAAAGACTATTTGCAGGTGTTCACAGGAATATACATCTTTAAAAGGTCACAGAATTGAATTAGATTAGTTCTGATATCGTAAACTTTTATTTTCGTGGAGTGGTTTATGTCAAATAACGTAATCAAATGACCTGATGTGAAGTACGAATGCGTCTAACATTGCTATATTTTTGTACATCAAACAAATGCGTGTCATGACTGAAGAGGTTCCTTGCAATATTTATGAAAAATACAAGCCGGTTGCTAACCGGCAAAAGCTTGAACGATGTTGAGATTTACAGTTTTGTCGTTTACATTTTTCTCTACTTCGTCTTCCTGGTCTTGATTTAAGGCCCAGTACCTTGAACCTTTGAGCGTCTTTCTTTCATTTTTTTAAAAAGGAGTTTAAATGATTTATTGTTTCATTTAACTAATATTTCTTGTTTCATTTTATTCTTATTATTTAGATAATGTAAATGAGTTTTCTTTTTTGTTATACATGAGAAAACATTGAAAACTCAATTTCGATCCTTAAATCCACAATTCATTGTTTGATCCAATGTTTTAAAAACCGGACCGGACATTAAACCGGTCGAAGGAAAGGTTTAAAGTTTAGATGTTCAACCGGTAGTGAACCACTATAAAATCAGTATATAAAAAATAAGAAGTAAAACTTATAAGAATAAGTAAAAATAAAATATATTATTGAAACAAAAATACATCAATGTCTATTAT
>JANTPM010000007.1:25691259-25709278 GCA_025434745.1 Erythroxylum divaricatum
ACCCTCATGCCCTTCCACTTATGCCTTAAAACTTAAGGGTTTAGGTGATCTACCAAAATTACCCCTCATGCATTCTTCCTACATTATACTTTAATTCCATCAATTCATAATTCCTCCTAACATTGACATGCTAATTTCTCCAAAATAATTAATCTAATAAGACCTCAAAATAACAATTAAATCATGCCAAATAAAAAAAATCGGGGTCCAACATCAAGATCTTCTTCAAAGTTGTAGATCTAAAAGTCCTATTTGAAATTGTCCTAAGATGATCTTAATCTAACATCTCTAGTGAATGTCATGCCATTTGTCCTGAGATAAGTTCAATATGATTGAGGACCAAACCTTGTTTGATTCTTTCAGCCATAGTTTTGTTATCCGACCTCCAAATGAAGTGATTCTTCAACCAATAGTTTATTAACACAATTTTATATCCCTCCATAGATTTTTATAGCTTTTGGTATTGATAGGAAAAAGATAGATTGAATCAAAGTAAGGGTATCGATTGGAAGAGTAGCAATTGGATATTTGACTAAACATGCTTCGATATTTTGATGATTTCTGGATAGATAGAGCTCTGAATAAGATGATTCTGATTTCAAGTTAAACTAGAGGCATGGAGCTACAAAAGGTATGAAGAAGTTGAGATCTATTTCAGTCTTTAGGACTTTCAATTTATAAATAGAAGTTGAGTATAGTGTACTATTTCAGTCTAACAATGGTCTAAAATGTTTGGGCCCTAACTTTCAGATTTTTGAACCAAATGTATTGATTTTGGTGTCATTGGAAACATAAGACAAGGGGAAACACTTTTCTAGAAGAAAGAGTTATGTTAGAATATTCAAGGATACTTTTGGCAAGACACTTAAGTATAAAAGACATAAGGCATAAATGGAAGGGCAAATGGGACATTTCTTAATCATTAAGGGCATAATTGGAAGAAGAAGTGTTGTCTTGCATTTTAAGAAGAAAAAAGAACAAAAATTGAAGGAAAAAAAGAGAGAGTATCATGAAGAAGAGAGAGAAATACGAAGAGAAGAAGAGAAGGAGAGAAAGAAGAAAAAACAAGCTAGGGTATAACTTTTCTTGGTCTTCAAAAGAGATTTTGAAGCTTTTCAAAAAAGGAAAAGGGAAGAGGAAGAGAAGAGCTTCCCTTTGAGCTAAAGATCCCTTCATTTGGTGAAGAATGAAGGTAAGATCATTTATAAAAATTTTAGATTTTTAGAAGGATTTTAGTTCATAGAGTTTAGAAAATGCTTGGGTTTAAGTATTCTAGAACCAATTTTAGTAATTGTGCTTAAGGGATTTTCAATTGAAAACCCTATTGAGTAGGATTTTTGTTATTGTATAAAGAGATCAAAAGAGGCAAGAGGAACAAGAGAAGAGGCTTTTTGAGCAAGTCCTTAATCAAGGAAATCAAGGTGGGTACATGTTTATAATAAAGTAAATAAGCCACTAATGTTTTCTTTGAATCAAAGAAATTTAATGTTTCCAATTGCATCATAAGTGTTGCATTTATTGTTATGTGTTTATTATATGAATTGTGTTGATAATTTATGAAAAGGTTTTGAAAATGATTCTTTTGAAAAGGTACAAATTTACGAAATCAGATTTTTAGAAATGATTTTTGAAATATCTCATGTTTATGAAAAATCAAGTCTAAAAAAAGTGTCATTTTGAGCAACATGTTTATAAGTTATAAAATATGTATTATGTGGGTTTATGGTGATCCCTTAAGTTACGTCACATGCACATTGACCAAGTTAAAGGTTTTTTCTACCTGCCCACTAGTGACATGAAGTTCCTTCATAGACTCTCATAAATTCACGGCTACGCAAGATCATTATGAAGAAATGCATAGTACGCTCTGTTTCGGATCCACCTGAACTATTTTGATATGCTTATGTGCTCATGACAAGAGTGATGCATACATAGTTTATATAACCCAAACCTTTCTGATGTGTTTATGCGCTCATGTTATGTTAACAAGTTTGATGCATTCATTTTTTGCAATTTGTGAATTTTGGCTGAAAGCTTAAGAAACATGTGTTTTAAGAACTATATGAAAATTTTCTATGACAAGTAAATGTTTTCAATAGTTTTTGCTTATTTTTCCGTTATAAATTGTTACCCACTTTCTGTCCCCTCTTCAGCTGATAGTTAAGAGATCAAGTGATCAAGAGCCTAAGGAAACTTTCGTAAATTTGTTATTTGTATTTTGTAATAAGCCAATGGTGTGGCTTTTCATATGTAAATAAAGTTTTTCAAACTCCATTGCTTTAGAAATGAAATGATAGATTGAAGTAGTTTAGTTATGTATGTACGTTTATATTGATTTCCTCGTAATATGGTTGAGTTGAAGTAATAAGTTTTTTTTGACGTTTGATTGTTATGGGCACGCCACCCTTATGGGATGATGCCTAATAAGGGTTCATAGAAATAACCCTATAGGAAAATTTTTCTCAGTACCAAGAGTTCGCAAGGTTTGGGTTCCGGATTCAAGCAAGACCCAACCATTGATGGTATCAGAGCAAGAAGAGGAAATCGATGATGGTTAAGAAGACTTCATGGGTTTACGCTCACGTTATATGGTTCCGATTAAGAGTTGGGTTCTGAAATTAGGGCCCAACACTATCGCTTTCTAGGAATTTAGTGATCTGTAATTGTCATGAAGGAATGATACAAGTAGCAAATATATTATTTATGAATTTCCATATTTAACTGATGATAAACAAGAAAACTAAATTGAATAGTTACAGTTATCTCAATTATTTAATTTAGGGTTTATTCTTTTTCACAAAGCTTATCGCTATCATTTACCTGATATGGAATGATAACACACCCAGTCAATAGATGATAAGTTTTGGTTTGGATGTTGGCTTTGAACCAATTACTTTAGGAAAATTTGAGACTTATTACGGTTATCCTATTATGTTTTGGACTAATTGCTTGAATGGTAAAAATATTCTTTTTGAATCGATGATTAGTGTTATAATTAGATGAGATCTTTCCCTTGAATTGAAGTTTGGTAATCTTGAATTTCTCGTATTTAAATTCAATTGATTTAATTTGTTTTCGCCTTATTTTTAATTAATTAGTTTCTTAATCAAAACCCCCCATTTAATTTATTGCTTGAAATTAAGAAACTAGTGTTCAGTTATTTAGGGATTCAACCTAGTTCCACGATTATTACAAAAGTTTGAAGAATCGGTATTATTTTGGGTGCTTCGACAATTTAACAACTAATAAATGTGCACATCGTAAACAATGTTGAACTCTTCAGCTAGATGACTACTAAGTTTGCAGGCATTCGCTTTTCCATGAAATTTCTTTTTTTTAGTGACTTTAAAATCCAACACATTTACACGAATAAAAATTTTAGGAAGATTTCCTAGCCATCATAAGTTCATAACTTAGACAAATTAAATTATTATTACATAGTAATAAATAATTTAAGATATATAAGAACAATTTAATCGATATAAATTATAATGGTTATGAAAATACCAAAGAAGTAGTTCATTATTGACCTAGTATTATGATTTTCATTAATTTCCAAAACTTTCCGCTATTTCGAGAATTGCTTTTGTGCTTCATATCAGTGACAATGCATCTTTCTTCAATTGTAATTTTTCTTTAATGAAAATTTATAATAGTGAATTAGTTAGGTTCAAAATTAATTATACTTAAGTAAACTTACTTTATATATAAGAAATCTATGATCCTTATTGGGTAAGTTACTGATTCATTAGCAAAATTAGTTATTATTAGCTCTGGAGAACGTAAACATACCCAATTGACCAAATCTTGTTAAAAATCTTATTATGTTTTTGTTTGTTTCTTTAATACTACTTTATTCTTGTTGCACATTGTTTCTAGGGGTGAGCATTCGGGTAGTTCGGGCCGAATTTTTACCGTTCGGGCCCGGCCCGAATTACCCGAAATTTTTTTCTCTTACCCGGGCCGAACCCGAATTTTCAATTACTCGAACTTACCCAGCCCGATTTACCCGAATTACTTATTTACTATGCCCGATTTACCCGAATTATCCCGGCCCGATTTACCCGAATTATCCTAATTACCCTATTTCATAATTTTTTAAACCTAATTCGAGTAATCGGGCCGGCCCGAATTTTTTCTGAGTTACCCGTCCCGGCTCGAAAATAATTCGGATAATATCCGGGCCGGCCCGAATTAGGTAATTTTTTTACCCGAATTAATTCGGGCCGGGCCAGGTAATCAAGTCGGCCCGAATAATGCTCACCCCTAATTGTTTCTATGTAAATAGTGTTAGAGAAAAGTTGAGAGAATAATGACTTCGGTTAAAAGGTTTGAAGTGAAGAAATCTAATAGAACTAAAAATTTTAAACTGTGGCATTGGAGTGTGAAAATTTTATTGGCATAATAACGCATGTTAAAGGAGGATAAGTAAGTTGGGAAACATGGAAGAGCTCGACAGAAGGAGTTATGGGCACGAGCAGCTGGAACCTTTCAGCCATGTTTGATAGATAAGGTCATATACTACCTCATAAAGCTTGTATGGAGATATGGAAGAAGTTAGAGAGTCAAAGATCAAAATATCTCACAAATAAGTTATATATATATATATATATATCAAAAATTATACAAGCTAAAGATGAATAATAACGGAAAATATCTTATGAATATATTAATGTGTTCAGCCAAATACTTAACGATCTATTAAAGCTTAAGGTGACTATTGCATATAGGATAGAGAAATAATTTTACTTTTTTTAATTTAAACATCTTTCTTATGAACAGCTGATAACCACGCTGACATTAGGTAAGAAGATTTAGATCCTAACATTTTCACCATAATTGAATTTAAATCTAAAAATGTTGGCATGTTTAAAAAGAACCCTAATATTTCAGAAACACGTAATTTGAATTGAATCAATCCTCTCTTGTAAAAAGTATATATATCTATTATTCTCCTCTCCTCTCTCCCCTCTCCCCTCTTTCTCTTTTTTTTTCCTCTTTAATTTCTATATTTGTCGTTTATTCTTTCTTTCTTCAACAAAAATGGTTCTGGTGTTTCTTTTACAAATTGAAGAAACGAAGTTTAGGATTTTAGATTTACATGGTCATTTAAGAGATTAGGCTGATCAATAACAGCAAGAAATAATGGCAATGCTAAAAAAAACTTTGTTGAATACAACCTTCTTTAAAAAAACTTTGGGAGACAAAGTTGAAATTTCAATTTTGGACGGCTTAAATAAAACTGTCTATACTTAATCAAAAGATGACTTTTCCAAATTATATTGCAAGGATGTAAGTCATAACGCAGAAGAGGTGGAAACTAAGGTTGTAGTGGATTCGCATGATGCTGATAGTGGTAATTCTCATATATTTAGGGACTGGTGTAAAATCTATAATTTGAGAATGATTTTAGCTCATATATCATGCTTGATATATTTACATTAGCTAAATTGTGATTTAAAGTACTTTAAAAACATACACGCTGTACAATACTTGTTTTGATTAAAGTTCAACTGATTGAGAAAATAGATCAATATGAACCGAACAATTTCATGAAGAAAATTAAGTCCCAACTTGTTGAATATTATATATAGAGCGATACAAAATAGGAATCTTATTTATTTCACATGTGGAATCAGATATCCTTAACATGCCATTCTCACCTTGTAAATTGGATGTCTACTTATAAATCTGTCCCTTAAACCCACCATCCACGACCAAGTTATGGCCATTCACGAACTCAGAGTTATCACTAGCAAGAAATGCCACAGCCTCAGCAACATGCTTCGCTTTCAGTGAACCTTTCATGTAAGAACTCGATTCCATAAGCTCTTCTATCATCTCCATTGACTCCCCACGAAAGGCCTTACAAAACAACGGAGTCACCACCGCACCCGGCGACACGCAGTTCACACGTATCCCGTGTCCTCCCAGTTGCATACTCGCCGACTTCATCAACCCCAGCACAGCACACTTCGACATCACGTAGTCCGTTGATTTCTCTAGACCTGTGCTCGTAGAACGACTCGACGTGCATATTATGCTACCCTTTTGACCACCGTCCACCATGGCTCGAGCGGCGTGCTTAATACTCGCCACCGTGCCGCGTACGTTCACAGCGAAGACCTTTTCATAGGATTCGAAGTCGAAGTCGGTGACGGTTTGAAGCAGGTGCAGGGTGACTATGGCTGCGTTGCAGAACATGATATCTAAGCGACCGTAGAGCTGGACAGTTGTTTCTACGAGGGACTTAACTTGGTTCTCGTCGCTGATGTCGCAGTGTATGTAGGTTGATCGGTGTGTGCCAATGGAGTTGACAAGGTTTTGGCCCTTCTCGTCCTGAATATCGGCTATCACGACCACTCGTGCGCCATATTCTGCGAAGAGGAGTGCGGTTGCCTCGCCGATGCCACTGGCGCCTCCAGTGATGATCGCCACCTTGTCTTGGAGCTTGTTCGTTGAAGAGTTGGCGGCTGCCATTTTTAGTTTAGAGATTGGCCTCTTAGTTTGGTATGTTGGCAAAAACGTTAAAGCAAGAAAGATAAAAACTGAACACTTTTTTCACTTAAGCTCGTCAGTTTTTATAGAGTTCTAAAATTAACCAAACACCTTGAAAACAAGCTACTAACGTTACGGTCAATCTTGATCAAATCAATAGGAAGTAGGCTAGGACTCGGTAAACAACATATACATCATGTTATTAACCAATATAAGTTAAAACTAGATCAAGGCTAATTATCAACACATTGTTCAACTAGTTTAGTGATATGGTTAATCAATGTCTCTCTAAGTGACACATTGGTCGACCTATATGCATATAGTGAATATTCTCCATTAAATGCAAATTGGTCATCCATTATGACCTTATGATCAACTAATGTGTTCAAACTAGTTGTCAGTTAACCATTATGACCTAGTGATCGACTATTATGTTTGAACTAGTTGTCATAACAACTAGTTTTTAGATCTAGCAGTTATTAATTGTACCAAAATCCTATAGAAACATTTTTTTTCGTTGGTTCTATATAAAAAAGCATCTAGGTATCTTTTACGCATATTTCTAAGCATTTATTAAGCATTTCAGTGTTCATTATCTAATATTCGAGGGAGTAAGTCTCTTTACTTTTATCAAAGTGATAAAGTTAGATATTTTGATAAGCTTCTACTGGGTTTTGTCTATTATAATTGGAGGCATTCTAAGTGGCATTGAGGTTCCTCTTCTTTGTTAAGGAAGATTATATAAGGGTTCCTCTTTTATAAGAAAAGATTATACAAAGGCTATTCTTGTTGTAAAGAAAAGTTATAGTGGAAATATAAGAAGTTATTGGAAGAGGCTATAAGTAAAGGTTGTTTGTTAAACCACCATAAAATTGTTTTGCATTTCTCTTCCCTCACCCTTTTACATTATTGCTTAAGCAGGTTGTTAAAATTTATTATTTTATATCATATATTATATTTTTAAAAATTATGCTTATAAATACATTAAATTAGTAAATATTTCATTAAAAATTTTATCAATACCTAATTTGTTCTCCTCTTGGTGGGTACGTTAGAGACTAATAAGTGGTATCATAATAGGTCTACTAAGCTAGTATTTGAAATAAAATCATATAATAAAGATCATAATTGAATACTTAGGCACATTATAATCAAACCAAACAGGACAAAATATTAATAGAGCACCCTTCTTTGATAGTAATGATTACCTATAATAAAATACTAGTGCAGTTTTTTCTTAATGATAAAAAATCTTGACCTATCGGAAATAGTTTCAAATGTCACCTTTGTAACTGTAAAATAGTAGACAACCAAAAAGGCCTAAACTAACAAGAATGAGACATTTAAGATAAGCGATTAATTTTCTTAAATAATAGGATACACTCACTGATCGAGTTGTCGAAGTCCTCAAAATTAATTATAATCCTCTAAACTCTTATAGTAGTCATGAACTAGGTCAAATCTTCAGAGAACTAAAAATTAGTTTTTAAATTTTAATTTTCCAAAATTAACTAAATTTAATAAGGAAACAAAATAAATAAACTAAATATTAAAGTGAGAAATTCAATGTTACTTAACTCTAATTCAAGGGAAATATATCATCGAGTTGTAATATTGATCATTTCTCTAAAAAGAATAATTTTGGTAATTCAAGCATTTAGTCCTAAATATATTAGGATGGCCATAATAAGTCTCTCATTTTTCTAAATTATTTGGTTCAAACTAAACTTAGCGTAAATTGATTAGGTATAATAGCATTCTATATCAATTAAATGAAGCGATAAGCTTAATGAAAAGACTAAACCTTAAATTAAATAATTGAGATAGCTATAACTATTCAATTTAGTTTTGTTATTTCTCATAAGTCAAATATGCAAATTCATAAATAACCTATTTGCCACTTATACTAATCCATCATGACAAGTACGGATTAGTTAATTTATGGATAACTGTAAAACATGAAGAAAAGATGGAAGATTACTAGAAAATTACAATGAAAAGAAAATAGAATAATAGAGAAGTTGCTGGAAGTGTTTTTCCCTTATATTCTAACTCAAAACCTAGCCTACTTCTATCTTATAAAGATTCATGTCTAAAGCAAATCTAAATCCCTTTATAATAGGGATGGAAATAAGTTTTCTAATTGAATTTAAAGTCTTGGAGTGAACTTGGTATTAGGTGTGATCTCATATTATCCACTACATTAATCTGTCCATTTTTTTTTCAAAAATTGTGATTTTGATCAATAATGCTCCAATTTGATGCAATCTTCCCTTTTCATTTACTAAAACAAAAAAAATATTAATTTTTGTATTTAAGCACCAAAATGTAGCCAAAATAAAGGAGATAATTCCAATTAACGTAATTAAATAACATATTATGAAATTCCTCCATATCAAATTTATGATTGTCCTTAAGCATATGACAACTTCTCATCTTCTTTCATGTTATCAAGAATATATCCCAAAAGCTAATTGACATTACATGTTTAAGATAAAATTACAATTGAGAGAACAAGTACTCTAAGACACAATGTTAGAATGAAAACATAACATCTCATCAGTTGTCACGACCCGGTACAATGGATGACAAGTGGTATCAGAGCCGATACCTGAACTGTTGTTCCAGCTAGGCTAGGCCTTAAAGAAGGTTGGGCCCTAAGGAGAGTGGAGAGAGTGAGATCCCACATCAGTTAGAGAGAGGAACGAAGTATGCCTTATAAGGATATAAATACCTCTCGCTTATAGATGCGTTTTTCATGGCCTAATGTACCGGATCCCTATCAGAACTCCAAGGTTAAATTTGCTTGGATGAGAGTAGTACTAAGATAGGTGACCTCTTGGGAAGGCCTCGTGAAAAGCAAAACTGTAAGGGCTTAGTTGGGCTAAGGACAACAATATCTATGAGCGAGTGATCTGAGCTGTTACATTAGTTTCATGAATTAACACCCATTCATATATTTCACTCTATACACTTAAAATATTTGGGGTTTATTAAGTTCTCGAGTCAAAACAATCGTATCTCCGCTATTGAAAAGAAAGGAACCAAATGCATAAATCAAAGGGACTTAATAAGGGTTATAAAATGGGTTAGGTAAGGTATGACAAAAAGAAAAAAAAAATTTAGGTTAATAAATTGAAGGAAATCTTACAAACTTATCCATACAAGTTTTGATTCAGTTTTGTCCAAAACTCAAATGCTTCAAATAGCATCCTTTTTAATCACCTCATCATTTTTTCTTTTCTTTTCTTTTTTAAAGAGCATATTTCTCTTTTTTATACTTTTCCCCCATTCTTTAGACAAAGAAAAATCTAACAATGCAACTCGAATAAACTAATTTACTTTTCATGAAAATTGTCAAAATCCCATGCAAATAAGATTGATATAATTTCTTCAATTTAGGAGCTTAAAATTATTAAGGACATCAATAAAAAGAGGGGTAAAATTGTCTTTTAACAAGTTTATTATTTAAGAAAAGAAAGGTTAAGGCTCAAATTAGTTTTCTAGGGATAAAAAGTGAGGTAGACTTGTTTAAGTCAGAAAATGGTTACTATAAGTGCCCTTATCATATTTATGCACAAATTCATCAAAAATGTAGTCTCATATGTATTTAAAAGCAAGTTCTAGCATAAACAAGTCATGTTTGATAACGTACAACAAAAAGAAATGCATAAGCACAAATTTGATGAATGCTCTTAGGTTTAAAGCTTACATAGGTATCAAAATGCTTCAAGTCTTGTACACTTTCATTCAATAAAACCAATGAGATACTTCAAGTAATTTAATGAAAAATACTAATCATACTTGTCTTTCTTGTGCATTAATTCTTAACCAAAAATGTATCCTAACTTTGGGATTATTTTTAAACAATAATAAGAAAGTTATAAGGCTATTATGAGGAATAATCAATACGTGAATCATAGTATTTATGAGTTCATGCACAAATCACAAACTTCATAAAGGTATATATTCTCGCTCTCCCCACACCTAAATCATACATTATCCACAATGTATGCACAAGATGCTCATATGCCACAAAAATAATCAACGTAAAATAAAGC
The DNA here is from genome assembly GCA_025434745.1 of Erythroxylum divaricatum. NCBI lineage: Eukaryota > Viridiplantae > Streptophyta > Magnoliopsida > Malpighiales > Erythroxylaceae > Erythroxylum > Erythroxylum divaricatum. The sequence continues at coordinate 25,701,819 of JANTPM010000007.1, forward strand.
ATATAGTAAATGACTCCTTTGAATTATAAGCATCTAAAATGAGATGTATTGTCGTGTTGGTGGACATGGAGGTGTTACCCCCATTAATTAGAGAAGAGCATCCAAATTCTTGTCCAATTAAACAATTTTAGATTCCAACCTCTCTAACTAAAAATGATGTTCATATTGGATTAGTGGAGCTAGAAGAGACAGAGGAGGTGGAAAATCACAATACTCTTATTGTAATGATGATAAATCTCTCTGAGGGGGATCATGTGGTACAAAACAAAATATTCTCCTTTAATGCTCAAGCAACACCATCCTACTTAAACCAGCCATGTCCAGCGATTCCTTCTCACATGCTATATGTGTATTGTTGTTAGTCATGTCAAAAAACTAAGATTAATAACTAGATGAGTAATAAGGGAACCAATACATAAACTCTTACTAGAAGATAACTGTGTGAAACTATGTAGCCAAACAAAGCATCGAAATTGACGTATACTTTGTGTACATACACTAAATGAAAAAAAACTCAACTTTAGTGTAAACAAATGTTGTGGCCTCCCTTTCAAAATAATTAAAAGCCAAGAATCACTGCATATAAATTCATTCAAGCTTATAAAGATCACTACCTTTAGATTTGTTTAGACGAAAAATCAAGGAGTTAGAAGGCATTGATATCCACACTCTAGAAGAATAAAAAGGTCCATAGTCCATTACAGATTCTTTTTTTTTTTTGAGTCAAATAAGCATATTCTGTATCTATCAACTCTTAAGGAAAAATTAAATTTAGTGATGCTTTGTTTAAATTTGACACCCATTGATCTGTATTATACCACATTGGGACTAGATAAAGTTAAATTTTCCGGTTTATCAAATTTGATGGTAGTATAAAACTATCCAATTAATTTAATAAATAACAGACAACAAATCAGCGCCAAATATCTCTAACTTCTGTCAATAATCAAATAATTAGATTTTTCTTTGATAAGTAATTCTTTTAAGGAAGGATGATGCCTATACTCACCCACGTTAATGTGTCATGTTTTGAGAGCATCATACCATTGTTTTACTTCTTTAGAGTTAACTGTGAGATATCCACAAATATCCCACTCAGTTGATGGCAAGATAGATGTGTTTTTAGCTATATGAGCATGCCTCCTATGGTGGTAGGTCCAATATTAGATTAATTTTGTGTCGTTAAATTCACCGTAGACTTTGCTTTTGCAGCTGTTTGATTAATATCTTTTGAACGTCCACAATTATGACAATTATAAACTAGAGAACTAATTCTAAAAGTAACGATCGTTAAGTCAAAGAAATTGTTGTTTTATAGCCTACTTTTATGGAGGATGGTGGTGAGTAGCAGTAGGTCTTTTGTTACAGATGTTTGTCAGATTTTCCTAACCATTTATTGCGTACTATCTCACTATGAAAATTTTAACTTCATAGATAACCATTGTTTTGAAATTCGGATCGGATCGGATCGGTCGGTCGGATCGATGACCGGTCGGTGATTCGGTCTAGTTTATGTCTTAAAATTGGTCTTCAATTGTTCCGGTATAAATCGGTCAAAATCGGTCAATTGACCCGTTCGACAATTTTTTTTTATTTTTTTTATTTTTTTTATTTTTTTGAATTTTTTTAAATATTTTTAATATTATATATAATTACATATAATTATTATATAATTATTACGTCACACCGATTCGACCAGTGGTTGAACTGGTCAAATCAATCAAACCGGTAATTAATAAGACACCGATTCGATGATCGGTCTGAATTTCAGAACATTGTAGATAACTATCATTAAGTCAAAGAAATTGTTGTTTTATAGCCTACTTTTATGGAGGATGGTGGTGAGTAGGTCTTTTGTTACAGATGTTTGTCAGATTTTCCTAACTATGAAAATTTTAACTTAAGAGAGAGAGAGAGAGGGAGAGAGAGGCAAGTCCAAAAAGCCTGCATCCTTTTAGTTTTTAGAAATATTAAGGGGTGTTGGGGGTTAAATTTATGACAAGTGATCAAAAGAAATATCTATATTAAATTCTATTCTTATCTTTTTTCAAAGTGATTGAATAATCTAATCTTAGAAGAAAAAAGTAGGTGATGGTTTTTCTCGCCCTTTGAGGCAGATCAATGCCAAGCGGCAAACTCATTCTGGAAACCGAAGTTGCGTTTCAATTTCAAGGTTGCTGAAAATAGACAGATTCCGCTCGGATCCGTCAAACACAAAAGCAATCGTATTACAGACAGCATCCACCTGGCCGGAGTTTTCCACTCTGGGGCCTACGGGCGACCACTATCGTGGCATGTGATCAGGGCAGTCATTGGCTGATAATCCCGGTAAACAAAAGTACTAGGCCCATCACATTACTTTACCTCATGTCTTCATTATATTATACTTTGTGAGCTAGGGAGATGAGAGGTGTCCGGTGTTGGGGTCCAGCATGATGGTGAGCAGCTGATAATTTCCAATCACGTGTTCAAATTTGACGGTAAGGGGTCTTATGAACACAGGTGTTTTTTGTTTGATCAAATGATGCCTCGGACGAGCCAAGATTGGAAGAAAGGAATAAGCTGACATTAACGATACGTTTAGTTATTATCTTTGATATGTAAAGACAGAATGAGATAAAAATTTAGAGACAGAATAGAAAAAAAATTAGAGACAGTAGGATGTTTAGTTGTGATAAATACAACAAAAAAAACTGTCTTCGTCTCAAAGAAAAAAATATATTTGATTGCAGTGGACAGAACATAAAAACAGTATTAATGACGAAAATGTCCATTCAATATAATATGATTGGAAATAATTTCATATAACAAAATAATAATAATAATAATAATATAAAAAATTAATAATGATGATGACGATGATGATGATGATGATGATAATAATAATAATAATAAGATAATAATTTCATATAATAAAATTAAATAATAATAATAATAAATAGTTCGAAATTTCGTATAATAAAATTAATAATAATAATAATAACAATAATTAATAATAAAAAAATTAACAATAATAATAATGATGATGATAATGATGATAATAATAAGAAGAAGAAGAAGAAGATAATAATAATAATAATAATTTCATATAATAAAATTAAATAATAATAATAAGTTCAAAATTTATAATTATTAAATAATAATAATAATGATGATGATGACGATGATGATGAGTTTAATAATATAATTAAGAATAAAAAATTTTCTATGTAAGAGGAGGGATATTTCTGGAAGTTGCTTATATATTTTGTTTTGAAAACAGAGACGAAAAATCTTGTACTACAATCTTGGAAAGAACAAAAATTTCTGTCCCTGTGCTCTAGAGACAGGACAAAAATAAGTAGGGACAGCAAGCAAGCGCTACAGAGCACAAAATTTTTGTATCCCTATCATCTGTTCCCATCTATAAGGACAAAAACCAAACGCTACATAAGATTGCAAAAATTAATACTTGTGATAGAAAGACAATTTTTGCTTGTAATAATGCCCCCTTTTTACTTTTTACAATGTATAATTATGTATTAATTGATATTCACAACATCATCTTCAAACATATTAAAGCTTTTTATTTCATAATCTCTTCGTATTAAATTTATAGTTACTACTAACCTCTTGTCTTGTATGACTCATACTTCTAATACTGGTAAATTGCAATATAATTCAGAAATTGAGAAAACAATGCATTATTTGAGAAAAGAGACTATGCAAGGAAGCAGTCATTCACCTTCATACGTGAAAGTTGAAGTAGATGTAACAATTAGTGAAGACTCTAATTTTCAAGAAGAGGATGAAAAGATGACAAATCTCAATCCCAGAACATTATGACAGTTAGCCACACTGAATTTAAATCAACAACCTATATGCATTCAATTTCTAGATGTTGAGGTAGATTTCGAATTGAAATCTAGTTTAATTTACTAACTAACAATTTTTTGTGGTCTAGCAGGTGAAGATATGCATAAACACTGAAAGAATTTCATATTGTCTATTCTAGAATGAAGTCATAAGAGGTGACGGAAGAACAAATTAACCTCAGGACCTTTCCATTCCCTTTGAAAGATAAGGCAAAGGATTTGCCATATTATCTTCCACCTGGCTTAGTAACAATATGGAACGAGATGAAAAGAACGATTCTAGAGAAGTTCTTTCCTAAATTAAGAGCAATAAATGTCATAAAAGAGATATGTGGGATAAGACAAATTACTAAAGAAACATTATATGAATATTGGGAAAGTTTTAAGGAGCTATGTGCTAGCTGTCTACATCATCAAATTCTAGATTAACTTTTGATTCAATACTTTTATGAAAGAATATTGCTAATGGATCGAAGTATAGTTGATGTAGCTAAAGGAGGAGCTCTAGTAAATAAAACACCCAAGGCTCCCAGACGGTTGATATTAGTTATGGCCGAAAATTCTCAACAATTTTGTATAAGGATGGATGGAGCTATTAAGTTTGCGAATGAAGTAAGTAACACGCAGTTTGAGGATAAAATATCTTATTTAACTGCTCTAGTTTGTCAAATAACTATAAGTCAATTGCAATCTACAAGATTGCGGAATATGCTCATTCCCTAGGCATCGTATGGATATGTGCCCTATATTGCAACAATACTCTCTTCAAGAAGCTAAATAATACTCAACAATTTCAACAGGAAACAAGGCAAGCCTTCAAAACTTGGAAAATTAGATAACTTAATTAGCCACCTCATTATGTAAATTGGAAGCGTAATCATTAGGGAAATTACCTTCCTAAACAGTGTTGAATCCTAAAGAGAATGTGTGTGCAATAATTTTGAGAAATGGTAAGGAAATTCAATATGGAACTTCTTTACAAATGGAGGAAGAAAAGCACAATAATAGATAAAAGAAGGGAGAACTTCCAACTCAACAATCAACAAAGGTAAATAATGATTCATCTTCATTAATATCAATTAATGCATGATTACCTCCTTTTCCTAGTAGGTTGGCTAAACCAAAAGATGAAGGATATGAAAGAGAGGTCTTAGAAACCTTCAAACAGGTGGAAATCGATATACCACTTCTCGAAGTCATCAAGCAAGTTTCGAAATATGTAAAATTCTTAAAGGAGTTATGAACAAATAAAAGGAAGCTGAAGGACAAGGAGAGAATAATTTTAGGTAAGAATGTATCAGCTGTGATAAATAGGAAATTATCGGAAAAAAATGCAAAGATCTAAGTATGTTTACACTTCCTTGTGTTATTGGTAATAGAAAAATTGAGCGTGCCATGCCAGACTTAGGTGCATTTATTAATGTCATGCCATACTCAATTTATCGAGCTTTAAATCTGAATTTTTTAACTAATGTGATCATCTAACTAGCTGATTGTTTGTATGTCCGCCCTCTTGGAGTTATTGAGGATATTTTAGTCCAAGTTAATGGTTTGACATCTTTAGTGGATTTTACATCTTAAAAATGGATGGAGATAATATGGAATATTCAGCCTCAATTTTATTGGGCAGGTCGTTTATGAAGATAGCTAAGACGATAATCAATGCGCACGGGTGTACTCTTTCCATAGAGTTTAGTGGAGAAATAGTAAAGCTCAACATTTCTGAAGCAATGAAGTACTCGAATGATTTTCAATCCATTTATCATATGGATATTGTGGATTCATTTGTGCAGGATATGTTTAAAGAAGAGAGTGTTAAAGATAAGTTGGAGTGTAAGGTTAAATCGAAAGTGAACGAGCAAATCGATGAAACTTGTGAAGTTGTAGAATCATTACAACAATGCTAATAGATTTGAAAACTTTAAATGATGAACTTACTATAACTCACAAGAAAATCTTACCTTCTAATTTGCAGGCTTTAAAGAAAGAATTAAGGGTGTTACCTGATCGTTTAAAGTATATTTATTTAGGTGATGGAAAGTCATTTAGCACAATCATGTCAAAAAGGTTGACTAAAGAGCAAGAGGAAGAGCTAATGGCACTACTTAAGAAATACAAAACTGTAATTACATAGAAGTTTGGGAAGAACCAGCCATATTGAGCATAACGATGTTAAACAATTGCACTTGTCAAGAGGCAACCCAAAATATGATAGTTTTATTTTATTTTGTTTTAGTTCTTTTTAGGATGCATTTGTTTATTTTTGAAACATAAATTATTGAAAAAAAATTTCCAGACTACTAAATCTCATAAGGCGAGATCTCGCTTTATATGATTTAGTGTTATAGAATGAGGATTTTAAAATTCCAGACTATTAAATCTCATAAGGTGAGACCCCGCTTTATGTAGGAATTCCAGAGGACTAAATCTCATAAGGTGAAATCTCGCCTTATGCGATTTAGTGTTCTAGATTGATACTCTAACATTAAAAATTTTAAAAACTAAAATTATATTCATTATTTCCATTATTTACTTTATTTATTTTTTTAAAAGAACCTAATTTGTTCTTTCTTTTGTGCAGGAAACCATCTTTTTCTACTTCATACTCTCTTCCAACGCCATAACATCACACACGTCAGACTAGCTGGAGCACTCACTCATGCACACAACCCTCTCCATCTGTAGCGCCCCCTTACCACAGGGTACCCACCGGGACATCCGGAGGTCATTCCGGTACATATCCTACAATAAGGGCGAGCTACATTCGATCATTACCTTCATTTCATATGGCATCATATCATTCATCACTTAATAAGCATCAATAAAAAATCACAAAATTTCAAAACTAACTTTTTCCTCATTTCATTTCTCAAAGAACAAAGTATACATTGTCTTTTAACTTCTTCTACATGTACATTAGTGAAACCTAGTACAAAAGTACTACATGAAAGAGGAAAATACATCAAATCTATCCAAGTCATCCAAAAATCTCAGCTGATCGACCTTTGAGCCATGACTTCACATGTTAAAGCACAATCTGCACAGTAGTAGATCCTCTCAGTAATTAGGGTCGTCTCTCGGTCCTAAAAAGACAACGTTGTAATTTTGGTGAGTTTTACAAACTCAATGAGGTAACCATCCTCGATGGTTCACTTAATTCATGTAACACATTAATTCACATATCAATTATTTCACAACTTTGCACTCTACATAAGTATTACATTTTCACTTAAACAGAAGCAAATTTTGCATTTCAATCAATCAAACATACATAACCAAATGCATATGAAATATTCATGAGACTCTTTTCCAATTATTATGTTGTTGTGACTGAGTGCTTGAACTGTCCCGTATCCATTTTAGATATCGGGCTCATTAATAATTGTCCCTTATCCAAAGAGGATACATGGCTCATTATACGTTGAGCCAGAGGCTCTGAAACATTTTTAAGCTCGAGGCTCATTTCCACACATTAAGCATTAAGCTCTGATCGTTGACTACTCTGGTCACAACTGCCATTATATTTCATGCATTCATAAATGAAGTGCATATACCACAATCAATCACATTATAAGCATTTAGGTCTCCACATTCACATTCAAGCTG
>JANTPM010000007.1:25818811-25829876 GCA_025434745.1 Erythroxylum divaricatum
GATGACATATTGCTTGCCAATAATGCTATAGACTTATTGCATGAAACTAAGAGATTTTTGTCTAAGAAATTTGAAATGAAAGATCTTGGTGCTACCTCTTTTGTTTTAGAGATTCAGATACATCGGGAATGCTCTCGAGGTATTCTTGGATTATCATAAAAGAGCTATATCGAAAAGATACTTAAAAGGTTTGGCATGCAGGATAGTAAACCAGGTGATACCCCTGTGTCTAGGGGAGATAATTTCAATTTAAGTTAATGCCCCAAGAATGAATTTGAAGCTAAGGAAATGTAGAAGATTCCTTATGCTTTGGCTGCAGGAAGTTTAATATATCCTTAAGTTTGTATGCGTTCGGATATTGCGTACATTATTAGAATGTTAGGGAGATATTTAAGTAACCCAGGATTAGATCACTAGAAAGTAGCCAAATGGGTCATACGGTACTTGCAGAGAATGAAAGATTACATGCTCACATACAGAAAATGAAATAAGCTGTCATTATTCTGATTCTGATTTTATTAGATGCTAAGATAGTAGGAGATGCACTTCGGGCTATATCTACTTGCTTCCTGGAGGAGCTATTTCCTATAAGAGTGCTAAGCAGACACTTATAGCTTCTTCCACCATGGCAACGAAGTTTATAGCATGTTATGAGGCATCCAACCATGGGATATGGTTGTGAAACGTTGTCATGGGGCTGCGCATTGTGGACTATATTGAAAGACCACTTAAGTTATTTTATGAAAATAACTATGCAATTCCATATTCCAATAACAATAAGAGCTTGATAAAGTCGAAGCACATCGACATCATGTTCCTAATTTTTAAACAGAGAGTTCAGAGTGGATAGTTGTTTATACAACACATTGGATCAAACTCCATGATTGTAGATTTGTTTGCTAAAAGAGTGCCACCCAAAGTCTTTCATAAGCACACTATTTATATAGGTGTTGCATCTTTTCAGCATATATAGTTTTAGTGGGAGTTTGTATTGTAGTTGCTTTTTAGATTAGACATTTTTCACTATCATTTTTTATACAACTTTTTTTGATTAAGTTGTTCGAGGTTATTTTCAGCTTTAAGATATTTAGTTTGTTTTGTCTCTAAACTTATTTAAAATTGATCTCACTAAAGCATAAGGATGGACCAATTGGAAATAAGCATGTTAAGATCAAGTTGCTTATAATTTCCATACTACACATCCATGCTTGATCCATGTCATTTGGTTATATTAACATATGTGACCATTGATGGGTCTAGTTACATTAATTGTAGTGAAAGATGCTTTGATCCAATGTTAGTATGATTGATGGATTGGATTGTCTAGGGATGCATACAATAATTATAGCAAAATTCTGAGTAATCAACAATTTTAAGGTAACACATATAGCCTAAGTGGGAGATTGTAAGGATTTTTAATCAAACATGTGGGCTTATATGTGTATAATTGTATATAAAGGCTATCATATGAAGTTGAGCTCAATTAATTAAAGTAAGAATTTTTAATCAAACATGTGAGCTTATATGTGTATAATTGTATAAAAAGGCTATCATATGAAGTTGAGCTCAATTAATTAAAGTGGTCTAATATGTTTATGGTGTTTTGGGCTTCATGCATCTATTTTTAAGTGTGGGCTTTATATGTGTAAAGACCAGGTTTATAATTTCTAGTTTTATGATAGAGCAAACTAGAAATTAGAAAATTTTGATTAGGCTTTTACCCTAATATAAATGGTTATGGTCTCAAAATTATACGTACACATAATTCTTTTATGACATCCCATCATCAGATAGAAAACAGAGAGTTAAGGAAAATTCTGGAAAAAGGCTATGTTCTAATTTGGAAGACAAACCGCAAGAATTCAGTGCAAATTTCACAATAGATTCAAGTATGCTTATACTTTTATTTGATTCGTAGTGATTTGATATGAACATATCCTATTTTTAAGGGGTTTAAAACTCAACATTTTTCTTCCTTCACTTTTGGTGCTTGGTACTTTGGAACAACGTTTGCATATTTTGTTGTCGAGGACTCATTCTGCTTTTTTTTGCCCTTTTTGGATTCTTCTAATTTCTAGTTCAAAGTTTGGAATTACTAATTCTACCCCTTCCTATTTGATCGTGCTGAGATAAACTATCCCATTTTCTTTCTGGTCTTTGTATTAAGATAGAAACATTACTGAAGGCTTGTTTAGATTGACTACTTTGGAGAGTGAAATGAGATCAGTAGTTAACTGTTTGAAAGTGTTTGATAGATCAAAAGTTCTTGTTTCATGTTTTCATAGAATCCTAGCTAGTAGATTTAACTAGGATGACTAACAGGACTATTAACTTTAATACATACCTATTATTGCAAGCAGCCAGTTGCAAACCTAATTATTATTATTTCTCCCAGTTAATTATCACTGAACTGAATTGATTAGGATTGCCTTTGTTCATATGAGGGTGTTTGAAACACCATTTGCCCTTGTTTTGCTTGCTGTATTGGGTAGAAATTTATATATTATGCATGTTGCTTGGGTTTTTCATCCTTGACCCTCTTCTCCATGTTTCAAGCTCCCTAAATATTTTCTCAAGTATATTAATTGTCACAGGGATCTCTTTAAGCACGGGGGAACTAGTCAAATGTCCTCATGATAGTTTAGTTTTTATCTGTCAAAACCTAACCCATCTTTCTTTCATTATCTTCAAACAACTTTTTTGTTAATTTTCCTAATATCTCAATCATACTGGTACTTTCCATCGATTCAATTCACAAGTATATGCACAATTTAGCTTTAAAAATTGGATAAAAAGGGAGATATGAAAGCCATGTTTTGTTGATAAATAACAATACAAGGACTTAAGCTACTTCTAATTTGAAACATTCTACAATAAACACTAAAAAGTTCTCCACTTAAAACTCTCGCAACGTTCTAACAATTCTTTTACCGTTGATTGAATACACAACATTTTACACAAGATAAGAATATAAAAATAAATGCCTTCCTCTACAGTGGAGAGCTAAGAAGCATGGACATGGACATGGACACGCAACATGCGACACGACACAAACACGAACACGGAAATGAGACATACCAACTTCTAAAATTTGGTGGACATGGACACTGACATAGACACGGATGTCAACACGGACACGAACATGGACACGGACACGGACACGAACACGAACACGGACACGGACACAGACACAGACAAGGACACGGACACGGACACGGACACGACATATATATATATATTATAAAATTTAAAATTAAGAAAAAATTCAGCATTCATAATATGATATATATTGATCGATATGTTTCAAGACTTCTAACATCTTGATAATTCATACATATTTTGTACTTTATAAGCCCCTCTCAAAAAATATGGAGCATATATTCCATTAAGCCGTGTTTGACTGTCTCCAGACATGTCCGAGCCGTATCCGAGCTGACAAAAATTATTTTTTAGTTACAACATTTATAAATAGATGTCAATCTCCTATCCATCGCGTATCAAGTGGGTGTCCGACACGGACAAGTGTCTGACAGGTGAACACGACTCCATTTTGGCGTGTTCGTGCTACATAGGTGGAGAGTTATGCCTTTATGCCTTTAGTTTTCCTTTTTTTGTATAAAATATGGCCTTGAAAAATGTCCACTCTCTTTCCCATCATCGCCCCACTTTACATGATCTTAGGAAGCGATCTCACTTTCTTAACCCAGGACTCTATGTTCTGGTCATGTGATGCTATGTCATTATCTTCTGATGATTAAGTGATTTGTTGAATCTTTGATGAGTTATCTCGAACCATATTAGTCCATGGACTATTCAAATACTCTCAGAACGTAGTCGCATTACTCTATGACTAAATATATTACCAATATGAGTTAGCGTGTATAAAACCCAATATGAGTTAGCGTGTATAAAACCTTAGCAGGATTTTCTTATTCATAAACTTTCTTGTTGAAGTCTTATGCCTTCATGAGTACTTCAACGTATCATTGACAATGTCACATATGAATTTCATTCATTGTTGAAAATTTTCTCTAATGTGCACTTATATGTGGAAACTCTAACCTATTCTTAAGATTTTGGCTACATCAAACGTATGTTTTGCCTATTTGTAAAACTTTCCCTCATCAAATATTGGCCAAAGCTCACCAACACCTATTTGTTTCTATCTACTAAATTTATGGGTCTAACAAAAACCCTTAATTAATTTTGTTGTTCGGTATGTGTTGAGGAGAGCTTTCTTTACATCTAACCCATGTTAGGTAGATAAAAAAGTTATCATTTATTCCTTTTTGAAACATTACTCTCACTTCTTTCCATTATGTCAATAAAAAAATATTTGTTTTGATTATTTAAAAAATTAAATGAAAAAAGTCACTTCTTCTTTTCCACAATACATAAGAAGAGCAAAGGCTTTAGGCACACATGGTAGTTGTGCTCAAGGTAAGTTAGCCACGTCATGGATATCGTTCATTGATCCAACCAACCATCATCTCTAGTTTATGTGTGCATTTGCTACATTTTCGTAGTGCCTTTTGGCTTAATATGACATTCTTTATGGACCTTACTGATTTATTATCATTTGGTTAACGATTATGTATTTGGTAACCATAAATTTAGGGGAAATTCTCAGTCCATTACCAAAAGTCGATGGATCCATCACAAGCTAGAAACATGGTTTACTTGAAACTCCCCAAATAGGATCCTGAATATCGACTGGTAGCTAAATATGTTTCCTTAATGTTTATCTTATGTTAGTTATTGTTTGCCAAACCAATGCGCGCGGTAATTAACAAATTGCATCTACCAATTCAAAGACCCTGTGTATCTAGAACATAGATTTTCCATTTTATATCCTACATTGTCATTTTGATACAGTTATAGTGCAACTAAGATACATTGGCAAAATAAAGCTTACTAGATTCAAGTATCAACTTAAAGGAGAGATGATAGACTTGATACACATCTTGACATAGTCATTTTCCAGGAATCATATTATGCCTAGATTTTGTCAATGACTCTTTAGAATAGGCCTTGCCTTGGCAATTCCTAATTTTTGTTTTTATATATGCATAATTATGCTCTCCACTTCTGATATAGGGAAGGAACCATTTGGATTTCATATGTCGTATGAAGGAATAAATGCCACAATCGCTCTTCATTAAGACATTACGTTTTGAGTTCTTGCAACCTCGGTTTGCTTGTATTGTTGTACATTCACTTCATTTTAGTTGTGGTGTGTTTCTTTATCTTCATTTCTTTCATTCATCTGTGTGATCTCATCACAAAGCTCTCAATTTTACAAGGCAAACAAAGGATAATATTTTTTTCCTTCCCTATTCTTAGATTCTTAAAACTTATCTTTGTTTCAAGAACCAATATCCTCACTATTTCAAAAAATAGGTTCCCAAACTACGTTATTCCATAAATTGTTTTCAACTTTTCCCATTTCCATTTTGTTGTTTTCAACGTATCATACTTGGTGACAAATATCCAGTTTTCAATGCCTTGATTTTGATGCTTAATGTCATGACTTGCGGATTTGTTCATTTAATATCTGGTGAACTTTTGAATGATTTTTAGGACATTCATTTCACGCTTTAGTTGGTGAGTTTGTATTTGACTATTGTCCCTCCTCTTTGCTTATTTTTCTTTACTATAACTTTTCTCTATCCATCAAGTGATTGGTCATAATCTACGAAGATTATAGTCAGTAAATACTACAGTCTAGATTATTTTCGGGTGTTGAAAATCGTTCCTTCTATCACTGTTTTCACACTGGACTATGTTCTCTTCTTCTTTATGTTGGCCCCAAAAAATTTTATTTATTTATTTATTAAACATGATTCAAAATAATTTTGAGGTTGGGATAAATTAATTCATTTTTTTAGTTTAATTATTATGTTAATGTTAGTAGGATTTTATTATACGGTTTAGACGTATTAAAGTAGTAAGAAGGTTGAAGGATGTTTTTGGAAGATCAAAGAACATAAGCTTATAAGGAAGAATAAAATGGACTTTTTGAACTCATTAAGATAAAAAGGGGAAGAAGAATGATTGTCTTGCAATTGAAGAAGAAGAACACGAAAATTAAAGAGAGAAAAAAAGAGAGTGTCGTGGAAGGAGAGAAAAAAAGAGAAAGCTAAGCTAGGTTTCAATTTTTTTTAATTTCAAAGAGTGATTTTGAAGTTGTTTAAGAAGGAAAAAAGAAAGAAAAAATTAGAGCCAAGAAACTCATTATTTGGTGAAGATTCAAAGTAAGTTTATGTTTAATCTTTTGAAGTTTTGGAAGAGTTTTGGTTCATGAAGCTTAAGAAATGATGAGATTAAGTATTCTAGGATCAATTTTGGTGTATACATTTCTTTGAGTTCTCAACTGAAATTCCTATTGAATTTAGATTTTTTGCCACTATTGAAGGAAATCAAGAGGAGAGGCAAGAGGAGCAAGAAGAGAAGTATCTTTGAGCAATTGTTAAGTAAGGAATTCAAGATGGGTTACATTTTTATATTTGAGTGATAAGCCATTAATGTTTCTTCCAAATAAAGAAAGTTAAATGTTTTCAGTTGTGTTATAAATGTCCATTTATTGCTCTTAGAATGCTTGGGAAAGTGCTATGTGTTTGGTATGTGAATATTGTATTGATGATTTTAAAAAAAAATATGAAAATGACTTTTGAAAAAAAAAAGGACACTATGTTTATGAAATTACTTTTCTAAAAAAGTGTCATTTTGGGTAACAAGTTTCTGAGTTATGAAATACATGTTATATGAGTTTGGTTTTGTCCATTCTATATGTTAAGTGCACTTCGACTAAAGACTTCTCCCACTTGTCTGCTAGTAGCATAAAGTTCCTTCATGGACTCCCTCGTGTTTACGACTATGCAAAAACCACTAGGTGAGATTGTGTTAGTTCATTTCGTTCACGACTATACAGGAACATTTTGTGGAAATGTGTTAGATCGTTCTGTTTATGGACCTCCCAAACCATTTTGATGTGCTTATTTGTTGACAAGTTTATTGAATACATGATTTGAGTTGCTTATAAATTGTTTGATAAATTGAGAATTGGGAAATATGTGTTTCATGATTCATTGTGGGTTTTTCAATGATTTTTGCTTGTTACCGATTATAAAATTGTTATTCACAAACTTTAAGTTCACCCCCCGTTCCTCCCCATCTTCAGGTGATGAGCAAAAGATCGAGTGATTGAACATAAAGGCATTACTCCGGATTATGCTTATTTTATATTTTAAGTTAGTTTTTGTAAAACAAGGTTTTAATTGGATTTTGAGCAATTTTACTTTGTGTAACTATGTATTTTTGGATTATAATGTATTGTGGCGTAAAATGTCCATTAAAGCTTTGTAAAACTCTTATATTTTGATAATAATGAAATATGATTGCATTTTTGCTAATAACTCTCAAAGTTTGGACATTGCAATTTCAAGCATTCATAAGGGTAAAATTTTATGTTTTGAATTATGGGGCAAAACTATATTGATATAGGCTGAATTAGACAGAGTTTCTTCTTGAAAGTTGTAGATTATCTTTCTAACTTTCCAATGATATAAAGTATGAAAATTTTGGATATTAGGATTGGGAGATATGATCATTGTAAGTTAGTAATGCTGCACAGGATGCATATCGCACAACTATAGGGAAAAATGAGAATTAGTTGCATGTGATGAATCAATTGAGTTGAGATTTGGGAGTTTAATGAAATCAATTTGCCAATTGAATGTTTAAGGAGTGATATTGCATTAGAAAAAGTGAATTTGGGAATATTATAAGTGAAAGTGATATTAGAATGGATGTAGGAACCATTAGAGATGATTTGGAGGGAGTTTTGTCTCACCTATGTCTGTTAGATGAACTTTAGGTCAGTTAAATGGACCTTCTTAGGTCTGAAAATGTCCCCAGACTAGTCCATGTCCATTAAACGGACCTTTACAAGTCTAGAAGATACCTTAGACCCCGTGTATGTCTGTAAGGTAGAGGTGTATGTCTGTTTAACGGACATACACTATACACTTTAAAAAATTCACGATTTTGACCCTCTATGTGGCAAAATGTCTCTTTGTATCTTCAAGAAAGTTGT
Organism: Erythroxylum divaricatum; assembly: GCA_025434745.1. NCBI lineage: Eukaryota > Viridiplantae > Streptophyta > Magnoliopsida > Malpighiales > Erythroxylaceae > Erythroxylum > Erythroxylum divaricatum. Next base: position 25,826,907 of record JANTPM010000007.1, read on the forward strand.
AGATATCGAAATCCTTTTTGAAAGCATCCTAAAAAGACCTCAATTCGATAATTTGAGTGAAAGTTATGTCAATTGTCCTAAAACAGATACAATATGATTGAGGACATAAACATGTTTAATTCTTTTAGCCATAACTTTATCACTTGACCTCCAAATGAAGTGATTCTTGAACCAATAGATTCCTAACACATTTATATATATCTCCATAAAAATTGGTGGTGTTTATTTGAAAAATATTGATGGAAAGAAAGTGAGAGAATTGGTTGGGGAGCATGACTTGGGTATGAATATACTTTGACATTTTAAGCATATCTTGATCTATATTGATCAAATAGGAAACTTTTGGGATGTTATAAGAATGAAGATGAATGGGTGTTGGCTGAGGAGATTTCATGGAAATAACCCCATAGGAAAGTACGTTAACGTTTTATGACATCTCGATAGTTAGGCTCTAGAAACAGAGTCTAACATCTTATGGTATTAGAGCGACTAGGTTTAGGTCCAGGTTGGGGAATAGGTTTAGGAGTATCCTAGGCTTTAAATTAAAATATGAAATGAACATGCATTGTTTTTAAATGAACCTCTTGCATTGTTTTTTTATTGTTTTACATGATTTGAAATTGTTTTTTTTAAAGCATGAATTAAAATTTTTTAAAATGTTTTAAATTGAAGGAGTAAATACGCCGCCTCGAAAAAAACTCGAGAAGCTCTAACTTGATCTGGCTCTCACCAAGGAAGTATGGATGAATCGTATATCCTGCAAGATGTGGGGACACACTCAGCTCCTGATTCTAAGGTACCTAGTGTGTAGCATGAAATGCCACCGCCTCCTCCTCCTATGTCTACCATGGATTCACGGTTCTTTTAAGCCTTTGCTCAAGCTTTCACATATGCCATGGGCCAAGGGTCACAAGTTTTAGTGGAGACGAGTGGCCAATATGATAAGTTCCACAAGTATGGAGTTGTAGATTTTAATGGTACTACAAATTCAGAGGAGGCTGAAGCATGGTTGAAGAGAACCGAGAGAGTCCTGCTTTAGATGAAGTGATTTGATGAACAGAAACTGGATTATACAGTGAGCGTGCTACAGAGTGACGCACTTCATTAGTGAGAATCAGTGCCCCACAGTCAGGTTATGCCTCCGGTGTTGTCATGGAGAGATTTTGTGTAACATCCCGTTACTTGTAGGAAGGTTTGAATAGTAAATGTGAGTGATCAACGAGAGCTTAGAAATGGATTTTTCATGCTCATTCATAATACGTCATATATATACACATGAATAGTGAAATTGTTGCAAAAAGAAGTACATGTACTCATGAATAGTTCCGGACATAATTGAACATAATTGTGATTTTTTTTGAAAAAATTGTGAATTTGGAATTTAAATTATATTAAAAATTTTATTGATTAGTGGAATTATATACTTGTGAATTTCTGTGAATTTAGAATTTATTTTGGAATTTATGGAGTAGTAGGGAAAGAAAGAAAAAGAAATTTAAAAGAAGATTTGGAGATAGTTAGATGATAAGATGAGAGTTAACAGAGTTAGTTTCAAACAAAACTAAGTTAGAGATTAGACCATAGGAAAGTGACAAGTGTTAAGTTGCTTTTTGTACTTTTGTTAGAAGTAAGTCTTGATATCCGAGGGGTTTGGTACTTCTTAAGTTTCTTTCCTTATTATCACCTCCTTCGATATCACAGAGTTTTCCATCAAAATTCCTTTGAAGAATTGCTTTGCTTTTCCTTCCTCTATCCTACTGCTAAGTGTTTCTTCTACCTTAAGAAGAAAAAAAAACTAGAAGTTAGTTAGTGTTCACAGTGAAACGTGAGTTTTGCATGGAGTTAGGGCTTGAAGATAGATGAAACTTTTGAAGTTTTCAACGAGTAAGTAATGGATAAATTTGTTAAAGTTGAATTTTTGAAATAAACTGATGAATTTACTGTCATTGCATATATCATGACACTTACGTATATATATTCATGAACAATGTTGATGAGATGAAAAATTGGGTTATAGTGCTAATTTAGTTTTGATGGATTGTTAGTGATCAGTTGTTGTGGAAATAGTTTTTTAATTGAAGAGTAGTTGTAAAATGATGGTCTGAGATGATATGAGTGTATAAATGAAAGTTGAGAGAAAACTTGAGAATACGGAAAAATTTTAAAAATGCAGAAAAAGTGACAGAGCATGAATATGATGAACCATGAATTTTTGGCTTTTGATGGTTCTTGATTAAATTTGCATATTTAGGGGTAGTATGAATTTATGGCGAATGAGTTAATTAAAATGGAGTAGGAATAAAAATATGAAGTGTTGGATTTTAGACAATGAAATCTGGAAATTTCTGTGAATGAATAGTTAAGAGGTTGAATTGTTTATCTGAAAATTTTGTGAATTTTCTGTATTGATCTATAGAGATCCTGACAAAGTTATCTTCATAAAAGTTGTAGATCTTTCTTTTATCTTTCCAACGTTATATTATATGAAGTTTTTGAATATCTGAGTTGAAAGTTATGGTCCTTATAAGGGAAGATGTTCAGGAGTATAGAATGTTTCGTCTGTAAAATATATCGTCTGTGATGTCGTATATCGTCTGTGCTGACAAGTATTGTCTGTGCTGACGTATATCATCTATGATGATGTGTATCATCTGTGCTGATATGTATCGTCTGTGCTAACATGTATCGTTTGTGATGATGTCATATCGTCTATGATGATGTTATATCATCTGTAAAAATGTATCGTCTGTGATGACGTCATATTGTCTATGATGACGTCTGGTTCTGCCGGATTCTAGCAAAACTGGACATCGCCGTTTGGATCCATAAGTTGGCTGCTTTCTGTGATGGGTTCGACGTGAGGATACCTGCAAAACAAAGAAGGCACGTCAGGGGTTGTGTCCCGATTAGCCCCTCCGACGCTCAAGTCAGTCTTTTGGTGAAGGTGGGATCGCTGTCAAAACGAGAGAG
>JANTPM010000007.1:25896586-25908026 GCA_025434745.1 Erythroxylum divaricatum
TTTTGCCCTAAAAGTTAGGGAGCCTCTCAACGTGGTCGTTTTGTTTGTAACTTGGAATATCTCATTCCACGCCGTTTTCGTTTCCTGGGTTCTTAAATCATGTTTTGCTGATTTATAGTCTGAACTCTTCATTTGTTTACCCTCCTTACTTAATGAAATTTTTTAATTTCCCAAAAAAAGACGTTGGTATGGCATAGCCTATGATCCAACTCACTTCGGTCTGAACATAGACAACTGCTGTTAGAGCTATGACTAGAGCAATGGTAAACGAGAAGTACCACCAATTGAAGAAGCTCTCTAGCTGAGCTCTTCCCTTTTCAGTTGTGCAATCGAATTGATCAGCGCCAAAGGCAATTTTGCAGGGTCTAATGCCACCAGCTCCTACTGCTAAGAGTGCTAGACAGCTGAAAAGAAAACCAAGTTGCCATTCTGTAGGCTCTTTGGGCATCAGATTCTTTGATGGAGACTGATGTTTTAAGTTAGTTATTCTAGCTGTCATCGTCAATCCTGCCACACCCAGTAAAAAAATATCCAACATGCAATCAATATTCTTAACTTTCCATCACATAGTATTTTTTTAGATGTCTTTTTCCTTCTCAAAATAGTAAAGATTCGTGAATGGTCATTCTGATCGGGAAAGTTGAATTTAAGGAAGAAATTACAAAGCTCGGATAAGATTACCAGAAGTTACAAAGCTCAGATAAGATCAACTGTAACTTCAACTAATAGCCGAGAAGTTACAAGTCTATATGCTAGGAAATCTTTCTCTCTCCTCCTATGCTCACGCTACTGAAATGACATTTTAGAATAAGTCATGCGATGGTGCTGCAATCTGATACTTATCTCAACCTCCAAAACCCAATTTCTCAAATTTCATACCATCTGTTAATTTGTTGCAAGTTAGTTTACGGTGTTAAAAAATCAACTCGTAACCATCCTTTTTTTTCTTCTGCATTTGTCTCTCTTTTTTCTGTAAAATATTTATAACTCTTTTCTGATTTTTCTTCAAAATTAAAGAAAACAATTATAATAAAAATTAATTATAGTGAAAACTATGCTTCTGTTGGCTACTTTTCAAGTGCACGCATGTGAAAGATTATTTTACGTAACATGCTACAGTTTGGTGCCTCATTTTCTTCAATTTCGGTTAGGAAAAATGAATATCAATTCACCATGTTTGTACACAAAAACAAATTCACTATGCTTGACAGCTTTTGTACGACAAGAAAATTATGTCTTCCAAGTAGAAAAGCATCCAGAAGAGAAGAGAAGCTAGCTCTACCTACAGCTAGGGTGACGAGAGCATATACATTCTACAAAAGAACAACCACGCAGACACCATGCATTCAACTGCGCGAGAAAAATAATCCATACTCATTATGAAGCTCCGCCAAAAATAGTTCTGAGGTCAGACTTCTGTTTGGCAGTAAGTGTTGAAGGGTAAGCTACGTCAATCTTGATTCTCAGATTTCCCCTTTTTCCAGGTTCGATTGAATATGGCATTCCTTCATTCGGCACGATGATCTCATGTCCTGGCTTCACAATATTTGTAAGTGGGATCACAAGGATTCTTCCATCCAGCGTAGTCAACTCTATGCACTTACCAGTGAGGGCCTCCACCACTGTTATCTCCCGGTTCAGTACCAGATCATTACCATCTCTCTTATATATAGCATGTGGCTTCTCATCTATCACATATACGAGATCCGCGGGAATACCGAAAGGTACGCTACCCTTCTCAGGGAAAGTGATTTTTGTGCCCGGCTTCCATCCAGGTTTTATCTCAATCGTCAGTGTTTCCTCAATAGTCTGAAGAGAACTGCAGAGAATTATTCATTTACACCGATTCCAAGGCAGACGCCGACAGTTACAAACTTAATCACATCACATCAAGAGAAAAGCATTTTACTAATGTTCTTTTTTTCATATAGATGCACCACAATGCAACAAGGCGAAATTTTTGGATTGATCTGATCACTCGATTCAACACACAAACTCGTTTCTGTTATAACCAGGTCAACTTATTATTAGAGCACAAATGTTTTTCCTATTGTTTCCTACATAAACAGAATGTATAATTAACTATTCAAAGCCGTTAAGGTACTGAGTTGCTATTTTACATCCTTCTTAAAACCAGGGAGCCACTCTAATTGCTTCTCCAACCCTTTTTGATCTTCCAGAAATCAATTCCAACGGTAATAAATACACCTAAAAGATCAATTCAGGAGCAAAGCATGGTACGTACAAGCTACGAGGAACTAAGTTTACCGCATGACAGGAGACCAAGATAATATCTTGATAGGTCAACTTTAACCTCACGTTATCTATTCTAGAAGAGACAGAAACAGGTTCTATCACTCCAAATTGTTGATCGTTCATGGAGAAGATAGTTTAAGATGCTTAGTTAACTATTGATGTAACTAAGCCAGGAAGAAAAGATTTGGATAATACGTCAACCTGATAATTCAGGTGCAAATTTCAACATAAAATTGCAGTCGGCACTTCAATCCCTTGTCTTCAGCTTAGAAAGATTTCTAACTTCTTTGACAAAGGTAAACGAACTCGCTTCTGGACCAATCGTTGCTCACAAGAGATAGAGCAAGAGTGAATCCTACCAAGAACCCAAAAGCCAACTTCCTATTCCTTAACTCATTAGATGCAAGAATAGACCTTTCCACACATACAATGGGTGCAAATTTCTCAATAAACTGTGAACTTCTTGAACAAATTGATGCATTTTTGCTCGTCAAGAAAATGTACACTTTTGCAAACAGAAATAGATTCTTTTATGTATGTAAACTTACTTAGAAAGAAACAACGTACGTACCAAGAATTGTCAAGGATGTCTCTTGAAATCGTCATCTCCTTCTTGGCTCCTTGATACAGTTCCTCCAAGCTACACAGTAACTGATGCTCCACCGCAGGTTTTTTCACCCTTATCCTGTCCCTAACACTCCCTTGCCCACGGTGCCCTCTTCCGGCGTTCTCCAATGAAAAATATTCCTCGTCGACATCCTCCCAAGAAAACTGGAATGGATCAGTCTTCGACACCTCCTCGCCGAAGAGATCGTAGTTCTGGCGTTTTTGTGGATCGCTGAGCACGCTGAAGGCTTCCGAAATTTGGTTGAACATAAACTCCGCCTCCCTTCTCAACGTCGACGGGACATTATCCGGATGCCACATACTGACGAGTCGGTCGTAGGCCTTCTTCAGATCGTCGTTGGAGGCGTTCCGATTCACTCCGAGGATCTTGTAGTAATCTTCCCACATTTCTATGTATATATATCCTTATTGGAATGTTGATGTGCGTAGGCTTACGGCGGCTGCTCGGTGATCGGAGCGGAGGATGTGAGTAGCGTTTCTCTGACAGTTATTGGGTCCTACAGACTACAGGAGTTAGTTGGTTGGTTGGCTTAACTGTGAGCAAGAAATCAAGCTTAAGTCCCCAAGTAGACGGGCACGTGCAATGCTAATAATGACGTGGCAGGTTCATACATTTTAATTTAATTTTAAAAATGGGATTCTTTTTTTTATATATATAAGAAGGAAGAAAACAGATTACATAATGAGATTACCGGGCTGGATCCTTTGGCGGCGAACCAAGTTTGACCAGTTAATAGGCAATTCTAGAAGAAGATGACTCTTGAAGAAAAAATAGAACACAACAGTGGAAGAAATGAAAAGGTGATATAGAAAGTCAAAGTCGACACATGTACAAGTGACAACGAACCTTCAAGAGAATCTAATAAACCTTGGCATTGGCATTGCCTTGAGAAATCACATTGATACAATTTTGTTTCTGCACCAAAACAATCATCTAAATTACTCACTTGGCGATACAATACAAATATACAAGAAATCTCTTGACACTAACTTCAAAACTACCATAACATGCCACCACAAGACCAGCTGCTGAAGTTTGATAGTCCCCGGCTCTAGCAGGATAAGCGAATCAAGTTCTTCTAGCTGAAGTTCACCAATGTTCAATCCACCACCTAAATCTTGCATTCTAGAGAAATTTCAGAAGCTGGTATTCCTTGTTTATGGAATGTTCCGATTACAGGACAGAAATATTCAGCGAGCACAATCGAATTAAAAGAAAAAAGTGTATGAATCCCTCAAGTTTAGACAGCAATAGATTGCCCAGTAACTGCATCATGGAGATGCAATGAACCATCTTTCATCAAATTAAGGCTTAAGCTCTTGAACCTCTCTCTTGAATACTGCCTAGATGCCTTCCTCCAATCCGTTCCGGTTTTCATCATAGCAACAAACTCTTCATAACTTATACGCCCATCCTGGAGTGTAATAAAATAAAACAGACAGAAAAGTGAATGTGAAGCAGATGAACACATTAAAAAATCAGAAGAGAGATTTCAACTGTTCTGTTGACAGTGCCAATCCTTTTCAAAAGCTCATACCTTGTCAGTGTCAACTTCACGCATGATATCATTGAGCACATGATTATCAGTTTCACCGGATTCATCCGCTAATGCCTCTCGTAGCTCATCTAACTCAATATAACCATTTCCATCCTTATCAAAAAACATGAAAGCCCTGCGAAAATGCTCATCATTCTCCATCTTCTGCAAGTGAATTGTCACTGCAACAAATTCGCCATAGTCCAGCACCCCATTCCCATCAACATCAGCCTAAACAAGAAGCACAAATTAACATTCAACAAAACTTCAGAACAAACAGCAAAAGAACTACTAAATATTATATCTTTAAAAATAAAAGCATTGAATGAAACCGTTGATTTATCATTGGTAATAATTCCACAATGAGAGCTTCAAACAGTTAAAACCAGCATAATAGCTCTACTACAAATACAGAATGTTGTATCCTACAAAATATCAATACCTACATATTTTGATCAAGAAGAAGACAGTGCCTTTCCATTTTCATGGCAAGCAATAGTTTTTTTAATTCTTAAGTAGCAAGTACGTAGGCAACTCAGTTTGAATCTAAATGCTTTAAGTCATCAAATTTTCAACGCTTGTATCAAGTGACAAAGGAAATTCTACTGCAGTAATAGGCAAAAGTTGGCATCTTTGTGAACCAAAAACAATAATTGAGGATCTTAATTATAACCCTGGTGTTGGTGGAAAACACTCGACCCTTTCTAAAGAAAAAAGGAGAATATCACCAACTAAAAACTCCCAAGAATTTTCCAACACATACAACTTTCAGTAACTGGAAAATCTAGACTTCATCTTGCAATTCACTACTTAAACAAGGTATTACTATCCAGCACCAGAAATGATCCTAAATTAGTGAACATGTACCAGGAGAATTTTCCAACACATACAAGTTTCAGTAACTGGAAAATCTAGACTTCATCTTGCAATTCACTACTTAAAAGAGGTATTACTATCCAGCACCAGAAATGATCCTAAATTAGTGAACTTGTACCAGGAGAAAGCAACTACATGATGCAAGTCAAAATTATCGAGTGTCCAATACTTAATGCAACCACAGAAAGTGATATTAGATTTTACCACTTCCATCAGCATCTTTATCTCGGGTTCGGCCAACTGAGAACCAACTTTTCGAAGACCAGCCCTTAGTTCCTCATATGACACTTTGCCATCATTATCAGTATCCATCAAAGTAAACATATCTCTGATTAATTCAACCTCTTCAATAGATAAGTGTTCTGCAATTACCTGTGGCATTCAATTGTGAAAAACACATCAATTTACTGTTAACAAAGCTGCATAATAAGGTTATTATCATCAGAACTTAAGTAGATAATAAATAAAACAGAGATGCTTACTCGCAATGCTTTCTTCTTGAACCTATTCATCATCGAGAACTGCTTGAGCCTTGACCTCACAATATCACCTAAGGGAACATTTGATGCTTTCTTTGCATCTTGTAGCCATGGATGCTCTGCAAAGAAAAAGAAAGCAAAATGCAGGGACACCTCTTTAGAAAGACAAGCCCTACTGGTTGATAAACCTTCTGAGAACACACACATACAATGACAAGAACCAAACAAACAAAACCTTCAAAGAACATCATCTCTGGATCCTGGAAAGAACAAGATTTTTAGTTCTGGACACATCATATTTCGTAGTTAAATCTTACAACCCCTGGGATATAAGGAGCTAAGCTATATTACATTAAACAGAGCTCTAGGTTCCACAACAGCAACAATGATGTAGTAGTTCTAACTTCAATTTCCGCATGGAAAGGGTTTCTTTAGCCACATGTGGACTACGAATGAAGACACCAGTAACAAATTCACAAACAACCGTTCACAACAAGACCAATCCTGACTTACCAAGAACCTGCTGAGCAGTCAAGCGCTTCTTTGGATCCGGCTCTAACATCTGTCGAACAAGACTTTTTGCACTATCTGAAATCTGAGGCCATGGTTCCCTTTTAAAATCAATCACCCCCCTCAAAATTGCAAGAGCAACACCCTGCTCAGTCTCTGACGCAATAAATAAAAGAAGACCACTTCAAAAGCCCAATTCCTTATGAACACTTCAGCATCGACAACAATATTGCGGACTAAAGAGAATACCTGCCCAAAAGGGAGGAACCCCGCACAACAGAATATACAGGATAACACCAGCACTCCACACATCAACCTCGGGCCCGTAATTCCGCTTCAGGACTTCAGGTGCCATGTAATAAGGACTCCCCACAATCTCCGAAAACTTCTCCCCTGCTATACAAAACCAGAACTTAGAAACAAAGACCCAAAAGAAGAAACACGACTATGAAGAAGAAGAAGAAGAAGAAGAAGAAGAAAAATATAACGGACTCCAATAAGCAAAAATCACAAACAAATTTGAAACTCTAGCTGACAGAATACCAAGAACCAGAAAGCAATATAAAGGACGCGCGAATTAAAATCAAAACTCCCGATACACAATGCAAATAATAACTTAGTCTCCAGAAACACAAGTAACGTCCATGTAAAAGAATTCTAAAGTAAACTCACAACCCAGAGACATGGTTATAAGTACAAACCTGGCTTGAAGAAAACCGACAGGCCAAAATCGATAGCCTTAAGAGCCGAATTCTCCTTCTTATTAGCAAAAAGAAAATTTTCAGGCTTCAGGTCTCTATGAATAACCCCATTCTCGTGGCACATCCTCACCACATCTGCAATAGTTCTCGCAATATTCGCCGCAGCTCTCTCACTATAATGCCCTCTCGCCACTATCCTATCAAAAAGTTCACCACCTTCACACAACTCCATAACCAAGTGAACGTTCTCGTAGTCCTCATACGTCGCTTTAAGCTTCACTATGTTAGGGTGGTCCGGCAAAGTCGACATGATCGCCACCTCCCTCCTCACGTCCTCTATGTCCACGGCGGTCCGTAGCTTCCTCTTCGAAATGGACTTGCACGCGAGCGCTTCTTTACTCTCACGGTCCGTACACAGATACGTGATCCCAAACTCGCCCCGACCCAGCTCACGCCCCAGAACGTACTTATCGCCGATCCGAGGCTGGTGGCTGAGTGGGCCAACGTCTTTGAGAACCCGGATCGGAGCCGCCGGAGATCGAATCAGGTCATTAGCATACGGGTTGGGTTTTCGTTCCCTGGACTTCTTTTGCTTGCGTGTTTGGTTTGTTGGGTGAGTTTTGGAGTCCGAGTTGGCGTCTGCTCTCACACAGGCGTTACAGTTTCCCATTGTCGGTCTTATGTAACAAAAACACACACACACACACACAACAACCTTAAAGAAGGTGATGAACCGGTCAGTCTTAAAGATGGTTTTGTTGAATGAGACGGTGATCGTACGTAAGAAAAGGCAAGTAGGCGACGGGAGGGAAGGAAGTGAAAACGCGGGGTTCAGTTGAGAAAATGAAGGGGTTTTGAAAATTCTCTGTTATTTATTTATAATTATTATTATTTATGATTATTAATGGTAAAATAATCTGGACTTTATTAAGGGGGGAAGATCATAGTGATTGTGTATATAAATGATTTTTTTAATGTCTTTGGTGTTTACTATTTTGGTAGGAGATACATACTTATTTTTACGAACTATCTTTCAACTTCGGATGATTAACAAAAAATGACACATTTTATTAATTACTAGAGTTTTTATGTTTATTAATTTTGTTAATCATTTCCTAAATTTTATGTCACTTTTGCCGACTGTTTTCCTTGACCCAAACGAGAAAAACATGTCTTGTCTTGTGAGTTGTGACTCATGACATGTTATTATGAAAAACAAAAATAATATAATCAGGCAAATTTTCCCGCCTGTTACAGAATAATGTAATTTTGTAAAAAAAACTACGTCTTTTATATTTTTTAAATATATATATATATATATAAGGTCCAAAAGGATATTCTTAACCTATTTTTATTTTATCTTATTTTATTCTTTATAAAAACTTTTTTAAAAAATACAAAAAAGAAATACACACTTAACTAAAAGCACGTAAATATATACAACGTGAGCATCGTTATTGACAAGCTCCTAGACACCCATTTTATTTTTAAAATAAAAACTTATTTTTAATACTCATATAGTAGCTTTTACTTTACCAACTACGTAGATGATTGGTCCACAACTCCATTTTTCTCAATAACTTGGCTCGCATGAAATGGACCGGTTAAGAGTAAACGAGTCAATCTCAGCCATCTGATCAAGCTTAATTATTGCTGGAGGAAGGGTAGTTTAAAGCTCAGGTTCCTGAGAACTGACACGAAGTCGTCCAGAGCAGTCACCGGCTTAACCAACACGGTAGCTGAATTTGACCCAGACCACTTTGAAAATTTTGGGCTGCTCTTTGAATATGTGTCCATTTTTCATTTTATTTCTATTTTTAGTGGATTAAACTTTCTTATTTAATAATTGATAGAAGCTTAGGGTAAATAAAATTGTTCAAAAATCAACAAGACTTGTTTAAATTACAAATATATTTTATTAAGTAATGCCAACTTCAATGCCGAACTGGTTTTCTTTCTCCTTTCTTTTTTACCTTTTCAAACATTCTCAAAAGTGAACCCATAGGCCACAATCATATTGTTCTCCATTTGGTTGAATGAGAAAAAAATCACTTTACTTTTGTATGATTGGAAAGTCTAGGATTCAATCTACTAAAACAGTTTTTTTTTAATGTAAAGGAAAACATACATACAATTAATGATCACAAAATAAGGAGTCTGATATATTAAGATAGATAGTCCTAGATTAAATTACATAAAAGTAAAATACAAAGAAAAAGATGTGTATAATTAATGATACTCGTAAAGTGGGAAGTTTTGTACATTAAAGTGATCATAGAATAACATAAATGGGAAAAAAATATTTTAAACACTACATATAATTAATGGCTCTTTTCTGATCGGCACAAAACAAGAACTCTTATTTATTAAAATAGCTTGGAATAAAATATAAGAGAAAAATCATGTATTGATACTTTTTAACCTTCCTAAATATTGGAATTAACTGGGGTTGATAACATACAAAGACCAATAATAGTTTACTAGGCTATGCTAGACTTCTGTGTTTTCAGGGTTTTTTTTTTTTTTGGTTTTTGGAGGTGAAACTTGAGCGTGTCATTGTCTTCTTTAAGAAATTGAAATGTATTTATTAGGAGGACATGTGAAATGTATTTATTAGGAGGACATGATTGAATTGACATTAATATTTTAAACAAATAACCATAAAGTCATCCATATTAGTTTTTTGGGGTAGGCAAGGACTAGCCTTTTTCTAAGGGTGACATCGCCTTCTGGATAACATAGTGAAAGAGTACAAGACACTCCAAGTTGACCACGTCATCATATTGATTAAAAATGCAGTCTAAACACAGGACTTCACCCTCCTGCTTGTACTGTATAGAACCCAAAGTCTTCTATTCATTTACAATTACAAAGCCTCTGTCATAGGTACATAGTACATTCGTAGCGGTGTTTGTGTTTTCAAACTCAGAACTTAACCGTTCATTCAATCCGATGAATGGCATGAGGTACAGTTCGGGTCTTAAACTGATATCTAGATTGTGAAGGTGTAAGGATTGTGTGATTATAAAAGATTGATTGATTGATTGACTTCAGAATATGGAATGAATCCGTAGCCATAAATGCGTCTTAGTTCTGTTTATTCTCTTCTTTCCCTTATCTAAAAACTTAAACAGGTTCAAATTTTGTGGGACCGTAAGATTTGCTTTCAAAGTGACCAGCTAAGTCCACTGTACATTCATCATATCACCGCCACGTAATAGCTCAGTTGATCATTCGGAAAGAAAGTGACTCCTTACGAGTACTAAATATTGGGCCTTCTTTTTAAAAAATTGGCTAAGAATAAATCGTGTTTTACCTTCCTCACATAATATCAAGCCGGAGTGTAGAGACACCTAACCGTTTTTCCAAGAGTCCACTTGCTGGCTCTAGGCAGCGTCCAAATGATAACGACAGTTCTGAATAACACAAGTTGTCTACATCAACTCTGTCAAATTCCTAGGTTGTAGGTTCAATAATCCGAAATTACTCCTCCAGTTAAGGGAAATATCTCAAAAAGAGTTGAGTTAGAAGTCTCTAAATGTTTTAGTTGACGCGAGTGTCATTTCGGTCTCCATTTCTGTCTACAAAAGATGAACTTGGAGATAAAAGAAAGAACAATCATGAATAAACTAGTCAGTGAGAAGACACTTCCAAGGTGTGATGGTGAAGTCGAAAGAGAGATTTCAGTTGATCGTGTCATGAAGAAAAGGAATTCCATAACCTGGCACGCCATGGTAAAGCTTAGAGAAAGGCCATTTTTGTATATCACTATTATCATTATGTCTCACAGCTCAGCCACGCCAACTGCAATAAAGCAAAGGGGTCGGGACTGGGGAAGCTTTTCGAGACGAGATCCTTTTGCCAATGTTATAAAATTGTAGCAAGAACTTGTGCCTAATTCCTGTGGTTAGTGGCCTTGTGTGTTGGCTTGTATATTTTAAGCCCATCAAGATTCCCATTCACTTGCTTGCTGACCTTTTTCTTTATGCTGTATCTGCTCTTCAAAAGGACATTCTTCTCGTCTGTCTAGTGGAAAACAGAACAGTTACATGGGAATTGACTGAAATTAAAAGTAACAAAATTCTGATAAGGGGGGTTTTCCTGCTGAATAGTAAGTATAACAAAATTTTGAAGCAATTATGAATGCAATGAAAAAAAGTTAATTTTTAAACTTATGAATTATAAATAAAAAAAATTGAAACGTATGTTATTCGAATTTAATTTGGTTAACATTAAATATCTTTTATTTGATCCTTAAATTTCTTTAACTTTAAATCAAGTTCAACTTAAATTAAAATTATTTTCTCTTTTACTGCTCTTTATGTATGTCACATTAAGTTTATAATATATTAGTAATAATTATAAATTACAGTTCTAATTCATAATTAGAATTAGATAAATTAGGTTGAGTTAAATCACTTTGCCATTTATAATATTTAAGTGGTCATGACGT
>JANTPM010000007.1:25957516-25971633 GCA_025434745.1 Erythroxylum divaricatum
TAATTATTAAATCAAATTTTATTTGAATATTTATATATTTTAAATTTAATTATATTTATTAATAATTATTAAAATTTGATTACGTATAATTTAATTATAAAAATTCAATTATTCATAATTTTTATTGATAATTAATTTTAATTTGTTAAATACATAATCTTGAATTAAATTATTCATAATTGCTAGTAATAATTAAATAATATATATTTAAATTATAGCAAATTAAATTATAAAAAACAAAAATTGAAAACAAAGGCCACTTTTTATAGTTTATATTAGTTTTGAAAAATGGAAAAAACCAAAACTAAAAATAGAAACTAAAAATTCACACAAACAAATATTTAAAAATAAAAATTAAAAATCAAAAACAAAAGGGAAGCCTATACTGAAAATTCTTCTTCACAGCTCATCGACCTACGAAAGCTGCAAAAACCTAACTTTTCTTGTTCTGTGTTATGTCGATTGTATGAACCTGAACACATGGTCTAAAGCTTGAAGTGTTGCACACAAAAACTAGAGTTCATTTGGTCATGGACACGCACACACACTAACCATATAATAATCTTCACCTACCCATTTCTTTGTCCTGTTTTGTTCTTTTTTCCGTTTTCCTTCTCTAATCACAACATAGCCAAATTACATTATTAATGCTCATTTCCATGCGAAAATCAGATCATGAAAAAAGAATTAAAAAATTAATAATTATGAGTAAAAATATCATTAAATTAAATAATAAAAAATAGACAGTTAGCTTAGCTTAATACCTGGGATTAATTGGGGTCCCATTTCCCATTTCCCATTTCCCCCTGGTATAAAACAGATGATCCTCAATTGCTAAAATATACTCTCTCCCCCTCTATCCAGCCTCAGTCTCCTCCCATGGGTAGGTGCCTGTCTGTCACTCACAGCCTTTCTCTTACTCTTCAACTCTTTACCTAGATTTCATCGCCGATCGCCACCACTACTCTGCCGCCGTACGCGGCTTCTCCGTTCAAATCCATATTCCTCATTGTGGTCTGTGGTGAAGTCTTCAAGTAAGTCTCCGGTCGTAATACGCGCGTCTTCTTATTCTTGTTTCGTCTCTGTGTATATAACCAAAGAGAGGCGGTTATTTATGCATGAGACAATCCGATTTTTGTTGTAGAGAAGTTTACATATGAGTTATGGGGCCTAAGAAGCGTGCCGTCGCTCCTCGCTGCAAAAATCCTCCTCTTCCCTCTTCTTCTACGACGGCGACGGCTGATGAAGCCGAACAATCGCCGAACCATAGTAATTCTACACTTGCGAAGATCGACCCATCTATTTCTCATGAATCGGATGGCTCTTCGTACTCTGCGATTAAGCTTGAATGCGAGCGAGCGCTCACTGCGCTTCGCCGAGGAAACCACACCAAAGCACTGAGGCTGATGAAGGAATCATGTTCTCATCATGGAGATAACTCGCCTCACTCTGCCCTAATTTACCGTGTTCAGGGCACTGTGTGTGTGAAAGTGGCGTCGATTATCGATGACCCTAACGCCAAGCAACGGCATTTGAAAAACGCTATTGATTCTGCTCGTAGAGCCGCAGAATTGTCTCCGCACTCGATTGAGTTCGCGCATTTCTACGCTAATTTGCTCTATGAGGCGGCAAATGATGGGAAGGAGTATGAGGAGGTGATGAGAGAGTGCGACCGAGCTTTGGAAATTCAGAATCCGGTTGATCCTGCGAAAGAGAGTTTGCAGGAGGAGAGTCAACAGAAGATAAATAGTGCGGAGGGGAGAGTTGCTCATGTGCAAAGTGAGTTGAGGAGTTTGAAGCAGAAAGCTAGTATTGCGTCGATTTCAACTTGGATGAAGAATTTAGGGACTGGGGAGGAGATTAGGTTGATACCTATTCGGAGAGCGACTGAAGATCCTATGGAGGTTAGGTTAGTGCAAACAAGGAGGCCGAATGAGATTAAAAAGGCTACAAAGACGCCTGAAGAGAGAAGAAAAGAGATTGAAGTTAGGGTTGCTGCTGCTAGATTGTTGCAGCAGAAATCAGAGTCGAGTTTGGGGCAGAATGAGGGAGAAAGGAGTGAGAAGGGGTTGGAGGGGTCGAGTGGAAGCGACAAGAGAGGAGAGAGGAGAAAGTACGTGAACAATGCAAAGAAGCAAGCAAGTAATACTGAAAGAAAGGATCACATACGGTCATATTGGGCTTCAATGAATTTGGAAATGAAAAAGGAGTTGTTGAAAATCAGGGTTAGTGATTTGAAGAGTTATTTTGGGTCATCAAAACATGGAATGGCGGGTGAGGTTTTGGATGAGGCCTTGTTGTTTGCTGAGGAGAACAAAACGTGGAAATTTTGGACGTGTTGTAGGTGCATGGAGAAGTATGCAGATGCAGAAACTCATATACACCATGCGGTGCAGGAGCACATGGGAAATCTTATGCCAAAAATGCAGGATGTCTTGCCACAAAGTGTTGACAGTGAGTGGGCAGACATGATTCTTAGTTGCTCTTGGAAACCATTGGATATCACCTCAGCCCTTAAGATCATCGAGAATGAAGGGAAAGGCCAGGATGTTGAGCTTGTTGACAATTTCTACCAAGGGAATCTTAATGAAGAATGTGATGATTGTTTTAAAGATGCTTGGGATTCATCTCCGGAGAAGGAAAGTTGTAATGATTTTGCTGCACGGACCAACGGCACTGATTCAACATTCAGTACTGAGTGCAAAGAATGTGATAGGAGCCTGGGTTCTGTGGCATATTCTATCAATAACTGGCCGTTATCAGATGATCCAGAGCGCACAAAGCTCCTTGAAAGAATCTGTGCTGTATTTGAAGCCCTTATTAGACACAAGTATCTTGCTGCGAGCCACCTTAGCAAGGTAATACAGTTTACCATGGATGAGTTGCAGACCCTTACTTCTGGTTCACAGCTAATGAACCGCAGTGTGGACCAAACACCTGTTTGCATTTGTTTTCTGGGAGCATCCCAGCTCAGAAAGATCCTCAAATTCTTGCAGGAGCTATCTCATTCGTGTGGTTTGGGTAGGTATTCTGAGAAAAGCAGTATACTAGATGATTCAAACAGTGGTGTTAAATGCGCTGAGATTAAAGAGAAGATTATGCTTAGTGGGGATGCATCGTTTCTCTATTTGGATGAACATCTATTACAATCAGATTCTGCGTCGAACACATGTCTTGATAATGCTACTCAGATAATTGCTTCCAGTGTTAGCCGTGGAAATGGAGTTCTGCCTGATGTTGATGCTTTGCTATCATGGATGTTTTCGGGCTCCTCATGTGGTGAGCAACTGCAATCATGGATGCAAAGAAAAGAAGAGAAAAGGCATCAAGGAATAGAAATTCTCCATACTCTTGAAAAAGAATTTGAGCATCTTCAGAGCCTTTGTGAAAGAAAATTTGAGCAATTAAGCTATGAGGAAGCCTTGCAAGGTGTTGAAGATCTTTGCCTTGAAGGAGGTAAGAAGAGGGAGACTATCACAGACTCTATTAGTGGAATCTATACAGATATCCTTAGAAAACGGAAAGAGGAGCTTTCCGTCAATGGGAATCATGCTTTGCAACAGAGCAGTAGGTTTGAGTTAGATGTTATCTCAAAAGTGTTAAAAGAAGCAGAAGCTTTAAATTTAAACCAATTTGGATATGAGGATACTTATGGGGGTATGACTTCTCAGTTATGTGACTTGGAATCTGGTGATTCCAATGGCTGGGGAATCAAGGACTGTTTCCATCAAATGGACACCTGCATTGAAGTTGCAATTCAGAAACAGAAAGAACAGTTATCAGTAGAGGTGAGCATATGGACTCTGAAACACTTGTCATGAAGAACATATCATTTATTATTTTTCTTGTCTAACAAACTTTCCTGGTCTTGCAGCTCAGTAAAATTGATGCACGAATAATGCGAAATGTTACAGGAATGCAACAGTTGGAACTCAAACTTGACCCTGTTTCTGCTTATGATTATCGTATGATATTATTGCCTCTGGTGAAATCATACATGAGGGTCTGTATAAATGTCTAGAAGGCAGCTAGGTCTTGTTTACTTTTTTTTTTCCCCCCCTTGAATTCTACTTCATTTATCTTATATTCAATTTCCTTTTCTAGGCACATTTAGAGGATCTAGCTGAGAAGGATGCGACAGAGAAGTCTGATGCAGCAAGAGAAGCCTTTTTAGCTGAACTTGCACTTGATTCTAAAAAGGCTGCACGAGGAGGGACTGATAATGCAAAGAATGTTCTGGAGAAGACAAAAGATAAGAAAAAGAAGGATTACAAGAAAACTAATCCAAAGGTTTAAAATTGTTCTTTTGGTTGCTTTGTTTAATGGATGATTGATTAGTTATCTGCATACCATGATGTCTATCTGATTTTTTCTGTTATTGCAGAGTTCCATTTGTAATGATAGCTGTTTGCTTCGTGATGAGCCTACTGATATGGGGTATGTCTGCTTTTGATCTCATGTTGCACTTCTGTATCTGCTTTGTAGGATTAAATGTTACCATATATTTTGTATGCTGTTCAGGTAAAGTATGTGCTAATCTATGTTCATTTATTTCTGTCGTATAGTTCCCATGCAGTTGCATCAGATGGTGATGATTCTGAGCTTCTCCCAGTGAATGGTGTTTACTGGAAGCAACAGGAAGAAGAATTCAGACGTAAAATCGAGCTTGAAGCTGAGGAAAGAAAGCTCGAGGAGACTTTAGAGTATCAGAGACAAATGGAGAATGAGGCTAAAATGAAACACCTAGCTGAGCAGCAACATAAGAAATCTAATCGGACATTTACAGAGGTGACTGGGGAATCTGTTGTGGGTGATATACATACACGATCTGTAAGCATTTTCACTGTAAGCTCTTAGTTTCACTAGAAATGTATGGGATAACAATTATTGCTACTATTTTTCTTGTATATTTTAATTGAAAATGCCATTCTTGATTTGAGCACTAGAAATTATGGCAATGATAGTATTGTCCTATTTTTTGGAAGTGTTTTTGAATACTGAAGAAATCTCATAAATATTGCCTATCAGGAAAAGTTGGTCCAAAATCATGAGTTTGCCAACAATTCTAAGGACATGGCTGAGGTAAATGCTAATGGTGGGGCAGTCCCCAGTACCACTATTGCCGATAAGCCTCATTACCCAAAGTCTAACCAAGGTTAGCATTGTCTAATTGGGTTTCTGAATGTGATTAGACTGGAAAGTTTTTTTCTAACTTAGTTTTGTCAGGGTTACTGAATGGAGAGATTATAGAGGATGGGATGGTGATGTCAGATAGACAGACAGTAAGAAGAGGTAGACGGCAGAAGAGTGCTGTCAAATCTTTTGAAGCAAAATCATCTGACAAGGAAAAAGTTGAACTTGGACGTGGTACTTGTTTTATTTGTGTTTTTTCTTCATAATTTTATTGGAATAAATTTTGTTGTGCATGGATGAGTGCAGGAATGTAGCAAACATAACCCCTTTGTAGTGATTGACTGTTGTTGTTCAATACTAGTATGTTGATTTCTGGTTGTTATTCCCCTCCTATATTATGCTGTTGTATTCACTAATTGAATTTAGCGTTTGTTCCTTAAGGCCTTCTATGACAAGTTATCTAGAAACTCAAGACTGATAGTTTTGTCTTCTGTATCACAACCAGTTCCTCCTGGTACAGGAGATGGTACAAGTATGACTTTGAGACATTTACAAGCTGAGGAGGATGACGAGGAAAGGTTCCAGGCTGACCTAGAGAAGGCTGTTCGCCAAAGCCTGGGTAAAATTCTTTATCATTGTACCTTTTTTTTTAATTATTATCATCTGTTAATATAGCCATTGAAATTTTATGAACTATTAAGGTTAATTATCCCAACAGCATGCCTTATCACTAGGATCTAAAATCATATTAGCTAAAATCCTCTGCCTGGTTTGGGCTTGTGGCTCTTTAGTCTTTATAGCATGGATAATTTGCTGTGCCATTGATTCTTGTACCTCATGCTAAATGCTGCAACTCTTCATATACTTCATTCTGGAACAATTTATTATTTGTGGTTTTAGTAACTTTGTGATATGCAACTGTGGAAATTGTTTTTCCAGGCGCATGCCTCTTTTTTTCCCTAATAACGATTAAGATACATGCTTTTTCATAAATTAAGATGTGACTTATGATGGTTTACTTTTGCTGTTGGGAAAGTGTTTCGTGCCTGTTTCAGATTATATCTTGCCTTTATTTTCCTACAATTATAGACTGTATAAATTGATTGGACCTTGTTGTTGTGCCGTAGTATACCTTTTGGTCATCAGGACAAGTGGATCATTTTACCGTAGTTTTATCCCTGGCCTTTATAAGTTGGTGGTGGTTAATGAAACCATATGATATCTAGTTGTAATCCATTTAGTTCAACTAGGTCTGTACAAGTCGAAGTTATATTTCTAGTTATGCACTGGGACCGAGTCTTACTTTCTTACTTCAGTGATGCGACCACTCTTGGGACTTTATCAATTGAAAAGTTTTCATTTGCACTATGCTGAGTCAAACATTAGATGGAGTTCACTTTGTATTTTAGATTGATTCTTTTGTATAGTTGAATTATTAATGTTGCACTTAGGCAGGAATTTTAATGCATTGCAAGCATCTTTAAGTCTTATGCTACTTTTACTTAATCCTTAAAGTATAGGTTGGAGAACTGTTGACTTGTCTATATGTATTTTGTTCAGACACCTTTCAAGCACATCAGAAAATGCCCGTTTCTAGTCTGAGGTCACCTCAGATACCTCCAGAAGGGAATAATGTTGGTGTCTTGCCAAATGAGGTCATGTTTGGAACTGTGAGTAGAGCCGATGTGATTGGTACTGGCCTGAAGAATGATGTTGGTGAATACAATTGTTTTCTGAATGTTATTATACAGGTAGATAACATGATTCATAGTTTCATATGTCATATTTATTAGATTTATGATAGACTCTCACATCAAGATTTCTGGCTTCTATGGTTTCTTTTTCTTGTATGATTTCAGTCCTTATGGCATTTGAGACGATTTCGAGATGAGTTCTTGAGGAGATCAACATCAGACCATGGTCATGTGGGAGATCCATGTGTTGTTTGTGCATTGTATGATATTTTTACTGCCCTGAATATTGCTTCTACTGATCTTTCAAGAGAAGCTGTTGCTCCCACTTCTCTGAGGATAGCTTTGAGCAACTTGTATCCAGATAGTAATTTTTTCCAGGAGGTAAAATAATGAGAACTACATTATCTATGAGATCTTTCCTTCATTATAATTGTTTGTTTGATTGTTGGTTCAGAAGTTAATTATGAGGTTGTGTATTTAGTAAGGTATCCTGTCTAAAATGTAAACAATTGACAGGCTCAAATGAATGATTCATCTGAAGTATTGGCGGTAATATTTGAGTGCCTGCATCAAGCATTTACTACAGGTTCCAGTGTTTCTGATTCTGAATCAGGAGAAAGTAATTGTATGGGCTCCTGGGACTGTAAAACTGACGCTTGTATAGTGCATTCTCTCTTTGGAATGGATGTTTTTGAGCAAATGAATTGCCACAATTGTCAAAGGGAGTCCAGACATATGAAGTACACCTCTTTCTTCCACAATATAAATGCCAGTGCCCTCCGAACAATGAAGGTAACAACTTTCAGTTAAACATTTATGTTGATTGCCTCTGTTTTTTGTAATAAAGGCTTAATAAATATTCGATTCTTAATCTATTATGCCTTAGCTTATAGTCATTTGCATAGAAAAACTTACCTAAATAGCTATATGCCCTCTAATCTTCCATCTTTATGCAGATTATGTGTGCTGAAAGTTCTTTTGATGAGCTTCTTAATCTTGTTGAGATGAATCACCAGTTAGTTTGTGATCCTGAGACTGGTGGTTGTGGAAAGCCTAACTACATCCATCACATTTTGGCAACTCCACCTCATGTTTTTATAACAGGTGATTTGACTGACTGAGTAGAGATTTGTGCCTTAACTAGTCCACTCCTTCGGAAACTTGAAGAAATGTGTTTTTTGGATTGCAGTTCTAGGTTGGCAGAAAACATGTGAAAGCGCTGATGACATAGCAGCAACATTAGCAGCCCTAAGTACTGAGCTAGATATTAGTGTACTTTACCGTGGACTGGATCCAAAGAACATTCATAACCTGGTGTCAGTGGTATGCATCTTGACTAGGCTTAACTTATGCCATTTAGTTGTGATTTGGCTTTGAAAACATTTATTGTTATCCGATTGGAAAGTTTTGGGGTGAGTTTTAATAACATTATAAGAATGAGGGAGGATATTGTAACATGTTGAACTTCAAGGAAATATAAACAAACAAGAAGAAGATATTAAAGTATAAATAAATTAAGAAAAGGGGATAGGGAAAGCTAAAAAATACTCATTATTCCAACCATAAGGCAAACAAATGATATTAAATATGAAATTTACTTCCAAAGCCAAAGCCACTTGTCTTAGTTATTAGAGATTAAGTGCCTCTTTGGTTTAGCTTTTGGAGGGTGAATAAGTAACTTTTTTCACAACAAAAGCTTTTTTTTTTTAATGAATAGAAAAGCACTTTTTTATTAGATATAGCTTTTTTAGCAGCCAAAATACAACTTTTTAAGAAGTTTAAATTTGGAGCTTCTCAAAAAAGCATTTTTTAGGTAGATTTTTCAGATCAATTAATGAGCTTATTTTTAGTCCCTTTTGCTTTTATGTTTTACACGTAATTTTCACAATACTTATAAACTCATCTTCATGTTTATTTTGAGATTTATATAATATTATTTGATTTTTTATATGTTTTAATATTTATTTTTGATATTAATTTTACTTATGTTATAATTCATATAAAAGATTTTGTTAGATATATTTTTATTTATGTTTCATATGGGTTAAAATTATATAATAATTAATATATTATGCTTTACATATTATTTAATATATTTTAAATAATATTTATATGCATAAATAATTTTTATTATGAAATAAAATATAGTTAAAATTAATAAAAATGCTTTTTATTTTTATGTTACCAAATAGTCTACTGTATGAAGTTCTTTTAAAAAAGTTGTTTTTTAATTAACAGTCAAATAGTCAACTGGTTTCTTAGAAAAGCTCTTTTAAAAAAAGCTCTACTGATAAAAGCTCTACTTATATAAGTCCATCCAAACAGGCACTAAGAATAATGTTTCAAGTGAATTTTTTCTTCATAACTGAAAAGTGTTTGAAGTCAAAAGCTCTTGACTGACTTGCGAATTGAAGACCCCATGGGGATGTGGTGTATGATTAACAACAAAATTATAGTTGTTTCATAGATAAGCTTATCCTTGACTTCTTGAATATCTGCTTATATTTCTGAAATATTGATTCTTCATCATTGAAAAAATGCTTATTAGATATTATGTCTTTATTCCTTATACTTCTTTTGGATATTAGGTTTGCTATTATGGGCAGCATTATCATTGCTTTGCATATAATTATGAACATCAACATTGGATTATGTATGATGACAAGACTGTAAAGGTAAATTCCACTTCAAATGCAAATCACGTCATTTTTGTGCAACTGTTCAAGTGTTACAATTTGCTTGTGATCTCTAGGTAATTGGTAGCTGGGCTGATGTTCTTTCTATGTGTGAAAGAGGGCACTTGCAACCTCAGGTTCTTTTCTTTGAAGCTGTAAACTAGTGCTTTGGGTGGAATATTGTCAAATGTTATTCTGCTTTGTGGAGCATGGTATCAATCAGAAGGTGTAATTTAAAGAGATGGAAGTACAGCTTCACCATGATACGGTTCAATCTGTAAAACTTGCGGCATGTTTTCCGAAGGTGGTTAAATTTTGGTATATACAAATGGAGATATAAAAATCCAAAGTTTTGGTACAAGAGAAGGTCTCGGTCTTTCTAGGGAAGAAAGATGTATGGACAGTGAATTTCATGTAGGTTGGAGGACTAAGCTAATGCTTGAAAGTGTAAATTTTGCTTCTCTTTCCTTCCCATAATTTTTCTCGAGAGTTGTCGGGAGTCAGTTTCATAAAGTCTATCTCCTTTCCTTCTGGTGATGTCTTTCCAGCTGAGGTTGGTTGTTCATGGAGAAAGGAAGCCAGTAATGGTTGCTTGACTGCCAATGCATATACTGCCGCGGTTTACATAGTGGTAAATGGCTTCCTGTTGCTGCTGGTATAGGAGGGAGATACCAATAGAGCATTTATATGTGGGGATTTAGCTGATTAGGTTACGAGCCGTCAGCTGGGTGATCCTTTTTAGTTAAGCACTTTTCCCCCTCGAGTTACTGTATAGATATCGTTGTCTCTTTTCGAGTCTTACAAGAACAATTGGTGTAGTTCGTAGTTTACTTATTTATCTGTGTCAGATATTTGATATAACCATCCAATTTTCTGATTACTCATCCTTAGGACTAGAAGCCCACGTTTTTGCCATAATATGTATGTATATATATATATAATAATAATAATAATATGGAATTACGTATTATACATAAGTTGTGAGGAGTTGACCTGTTAATTATTTTCCATTTCTTGGAGACTTGCGTCGATGCAATTACTAGCTACGTTCTTTCGTCAACTGAAATGAGATGAAATCTCTCATTTCTTTCGGAGTTAATCACTATATAATGTGGAACAACCAGAATAGAATTAGAAACTTTTGCCTGTTTTCAACTCTCTTTCTAGTCCTCGTCCAATATCTGAAACTATAAAATCACTGAAATGATTGTGCAATAACATGGGTAGGAGTTGTTGTTCTGCAAAGGAAGGCTTGAATAGCCATTGAAGACATTGATTAAGATCTATACGCTCTAGTGAAGGGAAATCTACCCAGAAGAGCACGTCTTCTGGGTAATAGACAACGAAATCAATTAAGAACTACTGCAACAGGAGATAAATAAATATCTACTCCACAACCAACTTGCTGCCCTGATTCTCTCAATTGTTCTAACAACCTGTACAATGACTTGGATACTTTTGAACATCCTCCATCCATCCACATGTTATAAGCCAAGTGCGGTCAAATTAAATTACTATGATTAATTCTAGATATTAGTCTTGATAACCATAGAATATATATATATATATATATGTCATTAAATAAGAATTAATTCTAATAGTTATAACCGAATTCATAATAATTAATGATTATTAATTAGAGTTTTAATCATATCATCACCAATATATTAAAGTTGTAATTTCTTAATTTCTCACGACCAGACTGTCTCCTTTAATTTGAAGAATGCCTTACACAAATAATACAAGTAAGAAGTGTAAAGTGTAAACACAAAAAGTTATGACCATGAAATGGCCCAAAAATGTCGGACTCCTCCGACGCTCAACATTTGTCCCCAAACATTAACACTCCCCGCCAAACTCGCTATCTCTCAATCCCCTTTCTTTTACTCAGTCTACTTCATATCCAGTAAATCCGTTCTTATCAGACCAGTTCAGCCTCAACAAAAAAAAAAAAAAAAATGTTACAACCATTTCAGTTTCAACAACAATAATCATCTCTATCTGATCTTTCACGTTATCCTGCTCCCTCCCTCCGCCTTTCTTATACTTTCAAGAAGAAGAAAAAACACTCCACCCCATTTGCTCGTTGTCCTGTTAAACTCCAAAGATTTGATGACCCTAAAGGGTGGCACCGGCCAAGCTTGTGCTGCGTGCAAGCACCAAAGAAAAAGGTGTACATCCGAGTGTATTTTGGCACCTTATTTTCCCGCTGATAAACATGAGATGTTCAGAAACGCTCACAAATTATTTGGTGTAAGCAATATCGTTAAGATACTCAAGAGTGTTGACGATTCTCAAAAAGCTGAGGCAATGACTTCCATTATCTTCCAATCCAATATTCGAGATAGGTATCCTGTGCATGGATGTTTAGGTATGATCCACCATCTAAGGTATCAAATTTGGCAGACTGAACAAGAGCTTCATGCAGTTCTTGCTCAACTTGAAATGTACAGGCAACACCACCACCAACATCACATTTCTTCCATCGCAGATGACGTCCCCTCGCAATTAGAACTTGGAATGGCTCCTCCTGGTAATGCTCTTCAGCTATTTGCTCATAACACGCAGGCTTTTAGTACGATTCCAGCAATGCCAGTTTCACAGCAGCAACCCTACTCTAACAGCAACAATTATAGCTCTAGTTGCTTGGATTCCAAGGAAAATGCAGCAAGTTCTATGTGGGTTCAGCATCCATGCGCTATTAATAACAACCCCAATTCAATGGGAATTCATCAGCCCCATTCAGTTGTTCCAGAGCCACTAGATATCCAACAAGAAATTGTTCAAGATTACAATGAAATACAACCATTTTTCGACACCATTGATGACAGACAATCCTATGTTGATTCCAGAGAAGAATACGACTGCCAACGAGCTTTAGCTCAATTAGCATTGTCCCCCTTCTCCCACATCCCTGTCTCGACTTCGAGTCATAGTTGTATCACGAGAAGAAAGGAATCGGACGAGTCGAGGTAGGCAACATAAACTGGTATTTGTTCAAGCTTTTTGTCTCCTTAAAACTTATGGTCTTAACAAATTAAAATTACACTACAGCTCCGAAGAATCGTTGAAGGACACAACGCAATGGATGGAGGATATCGCAGAGAATGAATTGAAGAGTGCTGCTGCATGCTTTACTCTTACCAGTGTCAATTGATGGATCGGTAAGATCAGGAATGGAGAGGAAGTGCAGCGTCTTGCGTTCCAGGATAGTTGGAAAACCTGCAGCTAGCGCTTAGAATTGTAGACAAATTGATCAGATAAGTAAAAAATTTCAGTGTCATTTATTACAATATCCCACTAATCAATATCATATATAGAGAGAAATATTCCACAATTTTGAGGCCCCATTTCCCTTCTCTGTGTCCTTTAGTTTACTGCCTGCAGAACTCTGAATATCCAAAAACGAATGTAGGCTCAGAGTATTTGTTTTAACATCCTCTTATAAATTAAGAAAGTTACCTTCTTTTTGGTTCCTGAATGTTTACGATTCCTGTAAAACTAATACTAACTGCTAAGTTAATTATGCTCAAAATATATGTTCGGCAATAGAGGAGAGGTTTCGATGCAAAGGCTGTTTTAGTTCTTTCTAGTCGTTGTTGGTTGATTCCTTTCAATTTTTAATTTTATGTGTTACAAATTTAAAATGTAAAATATATTTCATTATGTCTTAATTAACTATTAAATTGCCTCATTTAATGTATCACTTTTTTTCCTTAATTTTCTATTTAATGAGGGAATGAATGAGGTAAGTACTAGTAACTTGGGGATAAAATTTTAGAGTTAATTACTCTAGTTTGTCAAATGATTGTAGGTCGATTACAATGTGTGGAATATGCTCACTCTTTAGACATCCTACGGATATATGCCTTACATTACAATAAGACTCCATTCAAGAACACTACGGCAAAAAGTGTTCTAGACAAAAGACAAAATTGTTGCTATAAGTATAATTATTGTTACCTTTGATTTAAGGCAATAGAATTCTTACAAGAAATGGAGGTGGAATAAGTTTAAGGCAACAAAATAAAAAATGTTGCTTTAAATTTTGACTAAGGCAACACATTAGCTTCAAACTATAGCAATAATGTTAAATAGATATTGTAACACTTTTAACTCTTTATAAGATAACAAAGTGATTTTAGGCAACAATTTGTAATAATAAAAGCAACAATTTATTCTTTCGTACCAACATTATTTAACGTAAAATCAAGCTCTTCTTATTATGTAGTCAACATATATATCGACATTACAAGAAATACACAGATATTAATCTACGTATGTATTGTCAAAGATAAATTAACGATAAAAAATGACATTTATATATAATATATAGTCTATAAGGACTTGTAAAATTCAATCTTTTAAGATATTCAAAATATGAAAGCAAAAATTACTAGCTAAAATATCCATCTACAATATTGTCCAGTATTTCATATGGAATATAAGTGAATTAATCTAAATAATAAACAAAACCAATATGTATAGGCGATCCAAAATCTTTTACCAAGTACCTCTTTATCCATTCCTAATCATCACCATGCTACAATAAAAAGAAAGAAAAAAAACAAGAAGTATATTAGAATTGTAAAACTACTATGCTCATAAATAAGTT
>JANTPM010000007.1:26008932-26020192 GCA_025434745.1 Erythroxylum divaricatum
GTATATGCATGTGCAAAATGATCTATCTCTCTAAAATCAGAGGCCACAAAACACTCGATCACAAATTAAGCACTAACGACTCTACACTCATAACACGATGCTCATCGCATCGGTAACGGGATGTTACAATCTAGATAACAAGTATATGTAGAGTAAAAAATTGATTTTTTGAAAAGAAATTGGCATAGAATATGAGCACTTCACTCTTTAGTAATCCTTTGATTGTTTTTAACGAAAGGTAAATATATATTGAATAAAAAAAGATATGTACAAGGTCCTTAGGGCATACCCTGACCAGAGTTTGCAATTATGTCATCAAGATCAGTTATACAACCAAAATATCAAAATACATCCAAAATATACCCAATACATCCGAAATACCATAATAATATCAAGTTCTCTAGTACATCCACAACATTAAAAAGTAATAAGTTCCATGGGATACAATCTGTATAAGATCTGATACATAACTATTTTAATTTTAGAAATTACATCTAAGCTTGTAGCAGAAGCAGACTCTAGCTGTATAACATTCCTAATCTTCCATACCATGTATATGGTACACATGATTGCAAGTTTAGTAGCTTTGCTTTTGAGATGTGCTTCAGTGTAGTCTTTCCAGATCCATTTGATAGCACTAGACAATGTGGACATAGTTCGGGTCAAACCCAGCCACTCCCGGATAACATTCCAAACTTCAGCTATGAAAGAGCATTTAAAAAATAAATGGTTAATAGTTTCTATTTCAACATTACAAAAACCACACTTTCAGTCAATCTCCAAAAATTGTAGGTTATCTTTTATTGATAGTCTATTCCAGAGGCTAAGTCATGTAATGAAGGAGAATTTTAGAGGGATGTATGTCTTCCATATGAATGTCATTCATGGTCTTCTTGTTTGCTTTACTCTCAATAGCTCATAAGTTTTCTAAGAAAAAAGGAGTCCATTTACACACAACTTCTGCATTGCACTCTACACTCCCCTTCGACTTCCCAATTTTTCCACCAAGTTGTCCCGAATTGAGGATATTTTTTTCAACAAAGGTGAGTCTTGGCTGTGTGGTTTCCAATCCCAAATTGAGATGTTCTTCAAATACACTTCATGAATCCAAATTACCCATAATGAGTCTGCCTTGGCATGATTGTTCCATAACACTTTGGCTAGTAGTGCCGAGTTCCATTGCTTGCAATTTTTCAGTGTGAGTCCATCCTCTTCTATTGAAACACAAATGTTTTCCCATGCAACTCTAAAATGTCTACCACCTCGTAAGAAAACTCTACAGATGGAGGTTATCCTCTCCAGGATGGTTGTTGGGATGGGGAAAGTTTGGAGCCAAAAGGAGAGCAACCCTTGAATAACAGACTTTAGAAGCTCAATTATGCCCACATAAGATAGGGGCTGACCATCCCATGTGTTAATACAAGCCTCAATAGATTCAATAAGCATAGAATATTGGGCCACTGACACTTTTATAGGTGCCAAAGGGACCCCCAAATACTATACAAGAAATTCACCTATAGGGTACTCCACCATCTCTAAGTTTCTCTCCCTATCATATCCAAATGAAACCCCTATTAATATCCATGGAATCAATGGATCTGAAGCTTGCTCTATCAGATGCTGCCATAACTCCTTTCTTTTAGTCACACTGTACAGCTTATACACAAATGTCACTAAGAATTGCATCTGAGACGTTCAACATTTCACACTGTAGTGAACAAATTGTTCTCCTTGCACCAACACATGACATTGATAAAAGTAAGGGTTCCAAGCAATAGCAATTCGTCCTCCTATAACAAAACCAAAATTATGACTATATTCCCATCCCTGGAACTTGTTTGTCATTATGATACCCAAACCATCTAAAGATAATTTTGTTTCAAGAAAGCAAGCAAATTTACAGTTGTGTTGTCTAATAAGGTTGACAACACTATGTTGTCTCGAAGCCTTATTTAGGCCTCAAATGTTCCAACACAGCATCTTCATTTTCTGATTTGGGAGGGTCTATCCCCTCTTAGTCTCTTTGTTCCTTCTGCAGTACACTTTTCCTTCACTTCGCTATTTACACCTACATGGCTTGTACATTATTGCCTTTAATCATTCCTCTATTGGATGTCATTATAGCCTTAACTGTGTTGCTGTTTTTATAGTTTTGCACCTTATGTCATTCACTTCCACTGATTGGTCATAGCTCCCTTCGGGTCTGCATAGGTTTAGGTCCTCTTGTTTCATTTGTTCAGAGTAGTTACCCTTCTCCCTTCTGTTTGTGTTTGTTGTCCACTTTCTTGGTCTAGATTTATTGCATTATTTAGTCCCAAGTGGCCTCTCATTTGTTCAGGAATCTCTACTTCTATTCCCTGCTTGGTTTGATTCTTAGAGCCTCCATCCTCATTGACTTTACCTTTGTCCAATGAGTTGCCATCTGTTATGCCTCCCATTATTGTAGTTTCATTCGATTGCTTCTTATTGATTCTTCTTATGGCTTTACATTCAAAAAGGTTATGCCCGAATTGCTTGCAATGGCAGCAGTAACTTAGGAAAGTCTCAAAGATCACCATTTAAGTGTATCTACCCACCTCCGACATCTTAACATCGAAACTAGTCACTGGCTTTTTTTATACATCCACTTCGACCAAAATTCTTGCATACCCAATTCTTGATTTTTTACTTGTTATCTTGTCTGTGCAAAGTGATTTTTCAACTCAGTTCCACAGCTCCAAAGGGACATTCGAAAATTGCTACTAGATTGGGACTTCCATGAAATCTTTGTAATTAAAAGCAAATCCTTGAGTGAGTTTTTTCAGTAGCAAGGTCTTCCCATATAGGACGTATCGTCACCTTACCAATATATTTAGCTAGTCTTATTTTGAATCAAATTAGAAAACTATCCAACCTTGGTTATGCGGCAATATTCGACAATGCACTCCCTATTTTACAACCAGACCTTCTAATGTTTTCATTCCCGAGAATCTCCCCGTAAAGCATCCTATAAGGTACTAACCCCATTCTTGTTCAAATGGTATGATGTCCTCTTACTCCATAGTGACTTTATCATCAACCACTAGATATTCCACTTGCATCCCTTGTTTCAGCTCTCAGTTGTTTATGAATAGACTTACATACGAAGCATTGTTTTTTCCTTCTTCAATGTCTGTGTAAACTAGAGTTGGCGTTTTGTCTAACACCTTTTGTGCGGGCTCAGCCTCTTCTAAACCATCAGAGTTTGTTGAGTCTACACCCCCCATATTAATATCCTCATTAGCTGTGGATGCATCCTCTCCCCCAGCTCTTCAATAGACAACAACCCAATACCCACTTTTTTCTTTATTCAGTAACTTACCTTCCTTGTTGTCGAAACTTGATTGCTCTTGTCTTTCCCTCTTTTCCCTATTTTCCCTTGCTTGTTCCTGTCTACAGAGACCAGTATCGAATTCATTTTTCTTTGCCTTAACATTTCCTTGAATCCTACCTTACTATGTTGCTCCAACTCTACTTACTCCCAAGGTCATGTTCCTCACCTCTACATTACCCAGAGCCCTACCTTTCTATGTTTCTCTTGTCATAGCCTCCCTGTTTGCTTCTAAGGCTAGGTGTAAAACATTTCTATCCCCTGCATTGTTCTGCGTATTAGCTATTGTCATCATAGGTAGGTTCAACGCACTAACCTTTTTCACTTCCTCCTCGGCGTTGCTTTGATTTCCCATATATTGCCTTTGAGGACTCTTCACCTGTAAACTCATTACACTGTTGGTTGTAATGTCTCTCCCTTTATGCTTTTTCTTTCCCATGCCTCAACCCCAAGGAGCCTGGTAGGGTTTAACCCTGAACTAGATCTTGAATGGTATCTCTTTCTGTTGCAACACGCTAAATCGACACAAAATCAAGTCAAGGAGAAGAGCTTAGATTGTCGTAAGATGTGCAGTGCCTTGGAGAAAAATCGTCAACTGTGAGAATACTCACGTCCAAACATTGAAACTTTAATCCCTTAATTTTTGATTGATTGTTGTGTTGTTTTCTTAGTTACCTTTTAAACTCCTCTAAAATTGTTTGAAGGAAAGAGTTATTTCATATTATTGGGAAGACGGAAACTGTTTTGTTTTAGAGTTGGATTTTGATTAAGAAGGCAAACAATCGACTTGTAATTGTATTGGTTTAACTCTTCAAATCTACTTCATCATATTAAAAGGCCCTAATCTTATATAAGGAAAACTTCTATAGAGTTGGGTTACACAAGCCTCCACGTTATGTTAATTTATACGATTATTTTCTTTCAATTTCTATTTTCTACTCTATTGATCAATTGATAGCAGGTGTTAGTTTGAATAAGTTCAATGTTCTTTGTTCTCATCAGTTTTGACCAGTTTCCAAATCTTGGAAGAACTTACAAATGTTTAACTACAAAGGATGTAGAGAAAGAAAGTGAGAGAGAGAGAAAGCACAGGAGAGAGAAGAAATAAAGAATGCTTTTTTTCATTTTTAGACTTTAATTGCCACATAATATACATATTTAACAAGGGACAAAAAAAGTTCCACATATACTTTCTATAACCAATGATTAATGGATAAGTTAAGTTAAGGTTCAAATTTAACATTGATAAATTGTTAATGTTCTTTTTGAACATGTCCAAATGCTTGAATTTAAATTGAATTTTAGTGAAAGTGCTAGAGTTCAATTTGACCTTTTTGCCTATCAAATTTCTTTTCAAAAAATCAATTCTTTACTCTATACATACCGATTATATAGATTATTGTGTTTAGAGCTTACAAAATGCATAAGAATTTTGATTTTGGAGTTGAAGTTGTTGAGCATCTCATTGTTTTTGAAATAGTAAATCTAGGTCATTATGTGATGCTTTCCAAAATATATGCTTTGGCAGGTAGAATGGATCCACTAGAGATGATTAGAAACATTATGATACGAAAACATTTAAAGAATCAAGTTGGATATAACATAATTGAAATTGACTAAAAGACCTATTTTTTATAAGAAAACATCATTTGCTAAACTAATTGAATGGGGCATTCGTCAAAGAGATACAGAGTAATGGATGAGGCATCATTAATTACCTCCAAATTTAGAAGAACATGTTAGTCACTTTGTTCAGTACAAATGGTTAACTATAAGGGATGTAGAGAAATAAAGGGAAAGAGAGAGAGGAGAGGAGAGATAATAATTTTTCATTTTTTAGATTTTAATTATCATATAATATACATATTTAATAGAGGACATACAAAAAGTGACACATATATTTTTTTGTAATAAAGGATTAACAAATAAGTTAATTTAATGTTTATAAAATGTTAAAGTTCTTTTCAAACATATCAATGTTTGGGTTTAAATTGAATTCTAATGAAAACATTAGGTTCAATTTGACCCTTTTGCCAAATTAGGTACTCTATAAAGATGGTTAATCATGATGATTATAAAAAAATTATTTTTTTTAAATGTTATTGCCATGACATAACAAACTCTTATGCACTTATAGAATATGAGCACCTCCCTCTTAGTAATTCCTTGGTTTTTTGTTGATTATCGTCTTGTTAGTTTAGTTACCTTTTGAATTCTTCTAAAATTGCTTGAAGAGAAGAGTTATTTTAGATTATTAGGAAGTTGGAAAACTATTTTGTTTTGGAGTTGGATTTTGATTAATAAGGCAAGCCATTAGCTTATAATTGCATCGCATTGGTTTAAATCCTTAAATTTACTTAGTGGTGTTTAAAGCCCTAATCTTATGGAAGGAAAACTTCTATGAATATGGGCTACACACACCTCCACATTATATCAATTTATTCAGATGCTTTTCTTTCAATTTTTGTTTTTCTACCCTATTAATCATTTCGTGGCAGGGGTTAGCTTGAATAAGTTTAATGTTCTTTATTCTTATCAGTTTTGACTGGTTACCAGATTTTGGAAGAACGTTCAAATGGTTAATTATAAGGGGTTTAGAGAAGGGTAGCACATCAAAGAGAAGAAATAAAGACTTTTTTTTTTAATTTCCACATAATAGATTTAACAAGGGACAAAAAATGCCACATTTTATAGTGGAGGATTAATGGATAAGTTAATTTGAGGTTCAAATTTAACATTCATAAAACGTTAAAATTCTTTTTGAACGTGTCAAAATGCTTAAGTTTAAATTAAATTATGGTGAAAAAGTTAGGATTCAATTTTACCATTTTGCCTTCCTAATTTCTTAATCACTTTATACATATCGACTATCTACACTACTATGCTTGGGGATTGCAAAATACATAAGAATTTTGATTTTGGAGTTAAAGTTGATTACTATTTTATTGTTATTGAACCAAAAAATCTACGTCATTATGTGATGCTTTCTAACTTAAATGCAAGTAAAATTGTTGACTAGAGGCGATTAGAAACATTATGATAAGAAAACGATTAAATAAGTGAGTTGGGTATAATATAATTGAAATTGACTAAAAGACCTACTTGTTTATATGCTAACATCAAGTGCTATACTAGATGAATGGAGAATTCGCCAAAGAGATACAAAGGCGTGGATAAGGCACCATTGATTACCTCTAAATTTGGAAGAATATGTTCATTGTTTTGTTTAGTCCAAATGGTTAACCATAAGGGGTGGAGAGAGATAGAGAGAGGAAAGGAAAGGAGATAAAAGAAATAAAGAGTTTTTTTTCATTTTTTTAGAATTTATCTGCCATGTGATATATAGATTTAATAAGGAACCCATAAAAAGTGTCACATATATTTTTGTAATAGATTATTAACAAATAAGTTAAATTGACATTCAAATTTAACATTTATAAAACAACAAAGTTTTTTTAAAATGTGTCAAAATGTTTAGGTTTAAATTAAATTTTGGTGAAAAAATCAGGGTTCAATTTGACTCTTTTTTCAAATTGGGTACTTTATGAAGAGGGTTGGTTATGATGATTATAAGAAAATTCTTCATTTTGAATGTTATTACTATGGCATAACAAAATCTTATACACCTATAGGCTATAAACACCTCCTTCTTAGTAATCCTTTGGTTTTTTGTTGATTGTTGTGTTGTTTGCTTAGTTATCTTTTGAACTCCTTTGAAATTTCTTGAAGAAAAGAGTTAATTTTGTTTTGTTTTGGAGTTGGTTTTTGATTAATAAGGCAGGAAGTTGGCTTGTAATTGCATCGCATTGGTTCAACTCGTCAAATCTACTTACTGGTGTATAAAGTCCTTATCTTATAGAAAGAAAACTTCTATGAATCTGGGTTACACACTCCTCCACGTTATGTCAATTTATAGGGTTTTGTTTTTTTAAATTTCTATTTTCCTTTAATCAATTGGTAGTAGGAGTTAGTTTGAATAAGTTCAATGTTATTTATTCACATAATTTTTGACTACTTACCAGATCTTGAGAGAACGTACAAATGGTTAACTATAAGGGGTGTAAAGAAAAAAAAAACAGAGAGAGAGAGAGAGACAGAGGATAGGAGATAGAAGAAATAAATTTTTGTTTTTTAAACTTTGATTTCCAAGTAATATACATATTTAACAAGGGACACAAAAAAGTGCCACATATACATTTTGTAATAAAGGATTAATAGATAAGTTGAGGTTCAAATTTAATGTTTATATAATGTTAAGGTTTTTTTTAACGTGTCAAAACCCTTAGGTTTTAAATTTAATTATGATGAAACATTAGGATTCAATTTGACCCTTTTTCCATTAATTTATCATTTTAAAATAAATTATTGATTGAGATTTTGAAAAAAATTTATCATAATATAATTCATAATAGTTGAGATTTGATTATTTAAGATCATTACAAAATAAATTATAATATAATTTGCTTACATTATCCATATAAATTGTAAATATGAGAGTATAATGTTGTTTTTAATTTTTATAATAAAGTCATTTTATAATGTGTAATTGTTTATTGCCAAAGGAATGTAAGATATAAGAAATGATGTATGCTATTAATGTACTTGTAGATAAACTTTTCAAAATATAGTAGTTATACTAACTTTTTTTTGAATTTTTGGATAGAATTTTTTTAAAAGTCTCGAATTTTCTTAAGGATTCATTTATATAAGTTAATGAAACTCACTTACATGTCTATATCATATGATTATTGAGAACTTGTTATTGCTTTGTTTCTTCTTGTTATTTTACATAACTTATTCCACATTTTTTATTTTAGATCTCGTTTATGGAGCCCAACAATCCGAAGTCAATAGACGGCTGAATCTCATTGCAAACTTTCTTAAAAAATTTACACATAAGCAGAAAATTGATAATCAAAGCGGCCCGATTTATTTAAAACAAATTCAGTCATAAAGATGCAAACATTATTGAACATATCAGAGTTTCATAACCACTTGGGCCCATTACAGAACACAATGCTTGTTTTCATAAAATCTTTACATTTCAAAAACTACCCCTTTGAGTTATTACAAGATACAAAAATAGACATGATACAATTGAATGCTTATGCTTGATATGATTATAAATACCAAAAATGTTGAACTAATTTAATTACAAAAGTCTCTAACTATCTTAGAGTTTCGAGGCCTTACAAGGATCGCCATTCGTCACTTTCTGCAACTAAGGAGGAAATAGTGGGGTGAGCTACACAACTCAGTGGCTAATATTTTTATAGCTATTGGCAACGAGCCACACAATCAAATATATAAATATATGCATTCATATAGGCATACACTTCTTGTCCTAATCGGGAAATTACAGTTCGAAATTTACAATTCCTATTCACAATTCATAATTCAATACATCATCACATTGTATATATTGGATGTAACTTAACATCAAAGTATAATACTCAAAATGCAAATGCACAAGCAATTGACTCAAGGGTTCCGTGAAACAAAATAGAGAAATTGAAGTTTACTCCGTGAACAAAACAAATCCACTTTTTAGATTTCGTGTGCCACAAGCGGGTAACAAGGAGAAGATTTTACGTCGACGTGCACATGACTACGAAATAGTTGCTCTCTCGCCCAAACAAAAGCATATAATCATGCTCAAATCATTTTATCGAATGCTTTCATACTTTTCATGCTCTTTCTTTTCTTTTTATTCGTACAAAATGCCATGACTGATATCGAGGTATAACATGATTAAAATCGAAATTCAATTATATCAAAATGTCATACATCTTTCATGGTATAACAAAATCAAAATCATCATGCATTCAAGCATAAACACACAAGTAGGGCATTTTCCCATCAAACAACAACTATAAACATATTACCCACATCATTTACTTGCAAAAATCTAAGTCAAGGTTGTCTTTTCCTTTTCTCTTGGGTAAGATTCTCTTGATTCCCTAAAATAAATCAAGTCTCATTCAATAGGAATCCAATAGAAAATCTCACAATGCAAAAATCACTATAATTTATTCTAGAATCCTTAAACCCAAGCATTTTCTAAATTCTATGAAGTAAAATCCTTTCAAAAATAAAAAAGTTTCAAAATGGTCTTACCTTGATTCTTCATCAAATGAAGAGATCTTTAGCTTAAAGGGAAGCTCTTCTCTTCCTCTTCCTTTTTCCTTTCTTGAACAACTCCAAAATCTTTCTTGACGACTAAGAATAATTAAAACCTAGCTCAACTCTCTTCTTTTCTCTCAAACCACCAAACTCTCTTTCTTTTCCTTTCTCATTTTCATCATCCTCTCCTTCTAACCCTCAATTCACGCTTTTCTTCTTCATTTAAAAGCATAACAACACTTCTCCTTCCAATTATGCCCTTAATGATTAAGAAATGTCCCATTTGCCCTTCCATTTATGGCTTATATTTTTTATACTTAAGTGTCTTGTCAAAAGTACCCTTGAATATTTTGACATAACACTTTCTTCTAGAAGAATGTTCCTCATTGTCTTAAATTTCTAATAACACCAAAATAAATCCATTTAGTTCAAAACTCTAAAAGTATTGCCCCAAATATTTTCGGGCTGTTCTTATATTGAAACAATACGCTATACTTAACTTCCATCCAGAATATGAAAGTCTTAGAAATTGAATTAGATTTCTATTTCTTCATATCATTTGTATCTCCATGTATCTAGTCTATTTTAAAACAAAAATCACCTTATTCAGAGCTATATTGATGAAGACATCATCAAAATACCGAAGTATGTTCAGTAACATCTCATTCATACTCCTCCAACCGATATCCTTAATTTGATTCAATCCATCTTTTTCAAATCAATACCAAATGATATCAAAATATATGTAAGGACATGAAAATGTGTTAAAAAAACTATTGGTTCAAGAATCACTTCATTTGGAGGTCGGAGAACAAAGTTATGACCGAAAGAATCAAACAGGATTTTGCCCTTAGTCATATAGAACCTATCTCAGTAAAAAATGGTATAACTCTCTCTACAAATGTCAGATTAAGATCGTCTTAGGACTATTTAAAAGAAGAATTCAAGATATATAGCTTTAAAGAAGATCTTGAGGTCAGATTTTATCATTTGAAGGGTCAAAAATGTACCAGACAATAGGTACAGATGAAACCAAATGAAAAAATAGACGAATGGGAAAAAGCTGATGAATCGGGAAAAATTGCTATAACTTTTCCTACAAATATTATATTAAGGTTTTATTTTGATTTTTTGAAAGAGGACTTAAAGATATACAACTTTCATGAATACCTACAAGACATATTCTATCATCTAAAGGGTCAAAAATGGAACATACGATAGGTACAGATGAAACCAAATGAAAAAGCAGGCGAATGGGAAAAAGCAGATAAATCGGGAACATTGCTATAACTTTCCCTGAAGAAATTAGATTGAGGCATTATTTAGATTGTTTGAAATAGGACCTCAAGATATACAACTTTTATGAATACCTATAAGACATGTTCTATCGTTTGAAGGGTCAAAAATGGACTAGACGATAGATACATACGAAACCAAATGAAAAATCAGATGAATGGGAAAAAACAGATGAATCGAAAAATTACTATAACTTTTCCTAAAGTTATTAGATTGAGGTGTTTTTTAGATGGTTTGAAAGAGGACTTCAAGATCTACAACTTTGATGAAGACCTAGAAGATAGATTATATCTTCTGAAGGGTTAAAAATGGACCAAACAATAGCGTATAGAAGGTCAAATATAGAAGAAGAAGAAAGTCAAACATAGACAATATGACGTCATCATCAACGATATGATGTCATCACAGACGATATATGTTGGACCCTGTTTTGCTTTAAACCTTAATTATTATTTGCTTAATGATTTATTCATGCTTGATTATGTGTTTAAT
>JANTPM010000007.1:26026195-26049118 GCA_025434745.1 Erythroxylum divaricatum
TTACAGGTTAAATCGGATTATCGATCCTCATTTGATTTGGGTAGTCATAATGTCTTGCTAGAGGCCACTTATGACTTATGGGCCTTGAAGTGTGATCAAGCCCATTGCCAACATCAAATGAGCCTACAGGGTCACACACAAAGAGTGATGTGATTTGGGCTTATTCTCTTGGGCCTAATTTATTAGGCATTGAATAAATATATATGGATATATTTATTGGGCTAGATTGAATTAAGTTTTCGGGCTTTTATTATATGAGATATAATGGGCCAAAACTTATTGGGCTTCAATGGGTTTAGGGTTTCTCTATAAATAGAGAAACTTAGGTCTCATTAGATAGAGACACCATTGTCACACGAAACCCTAACCACCATCCGAGAGGAAAATAGTGCGGCATTCGGGAAGAGTTTCAGGACGTGCTTACACACTATAGCCGCAGCCTGGATCGTGCATACTCGTGTGGATACCGATAGAGGGCATTCGCGTTTTGCAGTGTCTTAGAATCCGAAAAAGAAGCAACCTATCCACGGGAATAAGGTATTTTCGTACATCCTTGGAATTTTTGATTATACTTCATGTTGTTGTATGGTATTTTTTCGCAGTGTATTGTGAATACTTAGACCGTACACGATCCAACAAAAGGAGCCAATGAAACTCCTAAATAATGGACAAGAAAGCCCCCTAGAGGGTACTCCACCATCTGCCTTAAGTTCTCCCTCTCATATCCAACCACTCCTGCTAGTTATATACTTGACTTTTGCACATTCACTTTCAGTCCTGCCACCCTTTCCAATTCTTACAATACACCTATTAATATGCTTATAAAGGCTTGATCACCTCTAGAAAAGAGCATAAGGTCATCCACAAAAACAATATGGGTTATACCTAGCTATTTTCACTTCAGATGGAAGTGAAATTGGGGATTACTTGTTTTATTTCTTAGCAACCTTGAAAAATATTCTAGCACTGGGAGGAATAAGGTGGGTGACATTGGGTCTCCTTGTCTTAGTCCACTTCGGCCTTTGAACATTCCATGCATAGAGCCATTTATTGAAATTAAGTAGGAGGCAGTTTGTACACATTCTATGACCCAACATGTGAATTTTGTAGGGAATCCCAAACTTATCATTCAACTATATCATTAGCTTTTGTAATGTCTACTTTTATCTTGCATCTAAGTGAAATCCTCTTTCTTGTATACCCCCTTACCAATTCCTAGGCCAAAAATACATTATCCATCATGTTCCTTCCTGGTACTAAGGCAGCCTGTGTTGAGTCTACTATTTTCCCTACCACCTTAGTCATACGCTCATTCAGAATTTTTGTTATCACCTTGTAGACAACATTAAGGAAAGCAATAGGTCTGAGGTCATTTACCTTAGGTGCAATCTTAGTCTTCGAGATAAGGGTAATAATGCAGTGATTGAGTTATTTTAGTAGGTTTTCAGTAGCAAAAAATTTATGTACTACTGATATAACATCTGGCCCTATTCTATCCCACTGTTGTTTGAAGAAAGCTAAAGTATAACCATCTAGTCTTGGAGCTTTTTCATCTCCTATGTCAAACATGGCCTTCCTTATCTCTTTCTCACTGATTGGGGCAACCAAAGCTCCCCCTGATTGTTCATCCAGGATCTGCCCACTTCTTACAACATCAACTTTTAGCCTGTCCATAGGTACTGCTATTCTTAAGAGACCCCAGTAAAAATTCAGACATCAATTTACCACTTCTTCCATTGAGGTAGTTGCATTTCCATCTTCCCTAATGATAAGGAAGATTCTATTGTGCTTTCCTCTTTTCCTCACTACTGTATGAAAGTATTTACTGTTCTAATCTGCCTCAATGAGATGTGTCCATTTAGCCTTTTGTTGATAAAAGAGTCTTTCTGCATCCATTAGAAAGTCAGCATACTTCCTTTTATCCTTCACCTCTTGACTCAATTCAATGTCCTCTAGCCGACTTAAGGAAGCCTTATAAGCTATTTGAAATGCCTCTTGTGCTTTCTTGGCCATGGCAGAAATGTTCCCATAAGCCTTAGAATTCAATGACTTTAGAAAATATTTAGCACTTTTAATTTCCTACACAGTGCATATTGTGCTGATCCTTCCACTATCGTCTCCCAATTTCTGTCTATAACTTCCTGTATCAGAGGATGCTTCAGCCACATGTTGAAGAACTTGCAAGGTCTCTTACGTAGCATTTTTATTCGGTTGAAGTCCACAAACACTAGACAATGATCTGATTCAGCCCTCATTTCTAGTAAATGTACTAAACAGTTGACTCCCATCGTGTCCCAAGCTTGGTTTAGTAGAACCCTGTCAAGTTTGACCCATAATTAATTTTTGTTCCAAGTATAATATTCCCCTCTACTTGGACCATCCTTTAGCCCTAATGTCATTCTGAAGTCTAATAGGTCCTTAAGCAAATAGTCCAATGGTGGTTGGCAACCTAATCTTTCCCTTGCATCACAAACACAATTAAAATCTCCCATAATGATCCAAGGTCTTAGTGGATCCACATTCCTTTCCCGAAGTTTCTACCAAAGCTCCCTGCTGCTCATAACACTATACAGTCCATATACAAAAGAAACTGTAAAGGATAACCGTGCAGTGCAGCACTGAATTTCAGCATGTAAGTATTGATCTCCTACCTCTAAAACCTGACATTCGCAGAAGTTGGTATTATACACATTCTACCTCCAGTAATGAGGTCAAAATTATGATAGCAATCCCATCCTCCAAATTTGTTTCTCATCAACTTGTTAAGATTATCAACAAATAACTTAGTTTACAGTAAGCAGGCAAAATTACAATGGTGTTGCCTAAGTAGGTTGGCAACACTATATTGTCTCAAGGCCTTGTTTAGGCCTCAGACATTCTAGCATAATGTCTTCATTTTTTAGGTTCTATATTGTCTCAAGGCCTTGTTTAGGCCTCGGACATTCTAGCATAATATCTTCATTTTTTTAGGTTGAGGAGATCTACCGCCTCCTGTAACCTTTTGGATTTTAGTAATGCTCCTCACTGCCACTCTATAGCTGCCTTCTGGCCTTTGCAGGTTCTTCCTCACATTTACTGTTTTACTTTGCATTACTGCCTTTCCTTTGTTGATAATTCTATTTTTTTATACTTGTTGCCATTCCCCCTTGTTCATTTTTTTTGTTTTCCATATGAGGTTAGAAGCTTGATCCACTTCTTTCTGTCAATTCCTCCCTACACCCCAATCCTTCTTCACCTACTTCATTTTGTAGTTGTTGTTCATCTTCCTTATCAAGAATTTCATCCTAAGCAACCTCTACATGATTACTAGATTGTTCCATTCTCACTTCCTCCTTCTCCAGGTTAGACAAATTCATAACCCTTTCATGTTCAACCAATTAAGTATCACCTACCTCAATAGTCTCCTTTATCTGTTTCTTCTTTGTTTTCCCTTTACACTGAAAGGAAGTGTGGCTGAATTTCTTACAATGACAACAGTAGCTAAGGAAGTTCTCAAATATCACCATTTGAGTATATATATTGCCCTTAGGCAATTTTACCTCAAAGTTGATCACAAGACTTTTAGACACATCCACTTCCACCAATAATCTTGCATAACCAATTCTTGACTTCATGCTACTGACCTTATCTGTACACATTGGTCTGCCTATTCTGGATCTCAATTTTGACAATCCCCTTTCATTCTATAGCTCCAAAGGTACATTTGGTAATTGCACCCATATTGGTACATCCATAAACTCCTTGTAGTCGAAAGCAAAGCCTTGTGTAATTTTCTTCAGTAGCAAGGTTTTCCCATACATTGATTCGGTCTTCTTATTAAAACATTGATTAGGTCTTCTTCTAGACTGAATTGGAATATCATCCATCCCTGGCTGTGAGGAAGGATTCTGCACTGCACTTTCTATTTCGTTATTTACCCTTCAAGACCTTCATCCCTGGGAACCATCCTGTGAAGCACCCTACTAGGCAGTAGCCCTATGTTTTCTCAAATTTTGTTACATCTTCCATCTCCATAGTAACCTCATCTTCTACTTGCATATATTCAAGCTTCATTCCTTGATTCATTTCTCTGTTATTCTTGAACAAATTGATGTAAGAAGGTTTCATGTTGCCTTCGTCATGCTTGTCTGAGGTTGGTTGTGGCATTCTGTCGAATACCTTTGGGGTAGGTTCCTCATCTTCTGAGTCCGAAGTGTCAGTGGTTACATTCTTCCCATTAGTTTCCTCTTTAGTTGTGGATGCATCCTCATCCCCCAGCTTTTCAATACTCAACTTCCTAGTACTCATATTTTTATTTTTTTCAGTAACTTACCTTCACTATTTGCAACACCTGATGGCACTAAGCTTTCCCTCTTTTCATTGTTTCCCCTCACTTGTTCCTGCTATCGACCCCAGTATTGAACTCATCCGTTGTTTTCATTTTTGCCTGATTATTATTCTTCACCTCCATATTTCCTTGAATCATGCCTTGCTGCATTTCTTTCGTCGCACCCTCCCTATTTGCTCTCGATGCCATGTTCAAATCATTTCTACTCCCCGTCGTACTCTTCGTATGAGCTGGTTTCAACGTTGGATAATTTCTCACGCTTACATCCTGTACTTCATCATCAACATTGTTTTGATTTCCCATAGGCTACTCTTGGAGACCCTCTACCTGTAAACCTATGGCACAATCCACTGTAATGTCCCTCCCCTTACGCGGTGTTTTCTTTTTCTTTCCTATACTTTAAACTTAGGGGGCCTAGCAAAATTTAACCTTAAAATGATTCTTACACTGGCAGCTCCTTCAGTTACAAGTTGCTTGTTCAACCTAGAATTCATGCAAATGAATCAAACATTTGTTGGCTGTAGGGTGTGTGATATCTAAGGGAAAAATCGTCTAGAGTGAGAAGCTCACGTCTGCACACTACTAATAGCTCACTGATAGCTCTTCCTTGATACAGATAGCTTTTTATATTTATGATGTCATAGAGAGAGCGAAGGAAGCAATCGAGGTCAATCTAAAAAAAGGCATTTTTTTATACGTCTTA
This sequence comes from Erythroxylum divaricatum, assembly GCA_025434745.1. Taxonomy (NCBI): domain Eukaryota; kingdom Viridiplantae; phylum Streptophyta; class Magnoliopsida; order Malpighiales; family Erythroxylaceae; genus Erythroxylum; species Erythroxylum divaricatum. The sequence goes on from JANTPM010000007.1 coordinate 26,031,226, forward strand.
TCTTATAGTCATCAATAAAAGATAATAAAAGCAACTTTACTTCATGTTGTTTACAATTGGAGTATTTTTGAATCCTAATGTCAATTTCAAACTAAGTTTTACAAAGAAAGCTGAAGTTAATAGGAGAATACTATTAACTATTACAACAATTGTTGTCTTGAGATGATGCAAGATATCTTAAACTAATAAATAAAGGTTTATAAGGACGATACTAGTAATTTTAGGATACCCATTGTTATTCGTCAAAGAGAAAAGTTTAATCTAGATATTTCTTTTTTCATTTTTGTTATATGTTAAAAATTAGTCATCACTTTATTTTATTTGTAATGTTACTTTTTTTTTAATCTTGCACTTGCTTGATAGGACCAATTAGGAAGTGATGTTCAAGAATTGCAATGGATTGTAGTTGAATTATCGGTCAATGTGTGAGAACAATAGAGTGTAAAAAGAATCAAAACATATTTGAATTCATTAATTTTAAGAAAAAGAAATAGATTGGAACACAAAATATAGAATAACTTGATCTCTGTTTGATACAATTTAAAGTTTCAAGAAAGGTATATTGTTATTATTATTAAACTGAATATAATTTCCAAATAATTTAATTTTATTTGTTTACTAAGATTCTTAATAGAACAAAAAATTCAATAGATCCAATTTACTTTCATTACATTGATCTTTTAACAGAATGAGTTTTTGAGGAATTAAACTTCATAGATAAGAGTGATTTGAATGATACTCTTAAATGAGAAAGTATTAATATGTCATTTGATACACTGGATTTGCATAATGGTGATAATAAGCTCTTATCAGTGATGAAAATTTTGTATCAAATGAGAATTAAGATCAATGCAATTTATGCGGATATTCAATTGAATGAAATCCCATATTTTTCGTTGCTTCTCTTCTTTTAATTTCACCTGTATTTGATGCATATGTTAAATTATATATATAATATAAATATAATTGTAAATGTTTTTGCTTCAAGTTTCATTTATAATTAGTTATTTCCTTGGTATCAACTCTGTTATAAGATTAAGAGAGTCACGAAACTTTATTATTCTTTTTATTTGATATTTTAATGTAATTATTATTTGTTATTGTAACATTTTAAGTACTTTTTATTATTCTTAATTGATATTTTATGATAATTAAAGACTCCTTTTATAATAATTTTTATTATTATTTATATTTGAAAAGTAATATTAACAAAAATAAAAAGATTGTTGTTATTTCAAATTTTTATTGTAATGACTTTTATAAACATAATTGATGTAAAATTATAAATTATATAATATAATATATTGATGAGCTATTTTGAATTTAAAAAATATCCAAAACGACACCTAAAATTGATCAGCATTAATACAATACCATACTTGAAAAAATTTGGTACTAATACTGATGCAATATTTATAAGATTGGTTCGGATAAACAAAGATTATTATGATGCATTATTGCTTTCTTTTCTTTAGTATATGTGAATGTATGGGTAAAATATATTCCGTCATCTCTTATTTGACTGTTTTTAGTAATGTTATTGTCGCACAATTTTAATATGGATTAAAATAAAAAACAATTACATCAAAATAGGAATTTGATATAATTCACTTTAAGAGAATATTTCACAGTGGTTCGGAATGTTTACCTCAAAAACATACTATCATTTGTATTTTTAAATAATTAATAATTTTAAAAGTATTTATTTAAGTTATTGTTTATACAAATAAAATTTAGTCAACATTTAAAGTTTATAATGCAATTAATTTAGTATAAAAAGACTTTAAAATTATATTTGGTTGGACCTCAGGTTTTTAATGGAGTGAAATATAAATTGATGTAATATTAAAAAATTGTTGTTCGAGAAAAAAAGAGTTTATAATATAATATATTGAAATGTTGTTTGAAAGAAGGATTTATAATATAATATAATATAAAGTTATTTATCATTTTACATTCTATCTTAAACTTTTCAAATTGTATATTTCTTATTTCTACCATTTAAGATAAAATGAGATGTTATATGAAATTATTTTCTTCTATCTTATTCTATTATAAACTCTCATATTAAACAATAAAATAATATTATGTTATATTTTATGGTATTAATAAACCCTCAACTAAACAGAGCTTAAAACTCGCGAGCCGCGCAACTACTGATTTACATTGTTGGGCCGGTGAATACAGCCCAATTAAATTATAGCTTTTCTTTTTCATTCGCCAATACTTAAAAAAATCCGGAAAAGGTCTAATATTATAGTAGAGATATTTTATTATTTAAATAAAATGATAATTACTTCCGAAGCCATATCCGAACCTAGGGCAGGAGCAGAAGGGTCTGGGCTTCAATTTCAAATTTCCCCCAATTCGCAAAACCTCAAAAATCGAACTAATTGTAATCGAAAATCGGCGGCAAGGGGATTAACGAAACTTCCAATTGAGAGAAAGAGAGGCATTTCGGAAGATGAAGACCACCAAAGGAGGCAAAGTCATGAACCCTACGGATGCATACCGGAAGGAGCTCCGTAAGAAGGAACTAAAACGGGTAGATTGTCCTCATTGTCTCTTCAAATACGTTAGGTTCTTGTTCTTTATGAGTGATTTGAAGTGGTTGTTGTGGGTTGAAGCTCTTTTCGGGATTTGGTTAGATAATTGATGGGGGAAGAGAACCACGGGAAAATTGGGTTGAGAAATTGGCTTTGGGGTTCTTAGTGAAATTGGCTTCAGTTATGTTCGCGCTTCATTTAATTTCGGATATTTTGATTCTTGAGCTAGCTGGTTTCCTATTTTACTTAATGTTCTTGAGTTTATTCTTTATGCTTTCATTATGACTTCGTTGGTTGGCAAGTTTTTCGGCTTGGATGTAATTTAGATATCCTAGTGTCCTTGTTGACTATTAAGATAACCAGAAGGATATATGAAAATTTTATGCTTTTGTCTTTCTTCTTTTCCTTTCGGGTTAAGAACAATACGAAGAATTGTTCTGCTCCTTCTTAGATTTTCTAAATTTCTTATAGTATACTGCTGAAGGTGTATATTAAATTTAGTCAGGATTCAGCTGTACTCTTTTTTGCTAGTTTAGTTTACTTTAGTTTGTCGATCAATATTTTGGAAGGGAACATTATCTACATTGTTTAAGTTTAATTTCCATTTAGTTGTACCATCTTGCATTTGATTACATAATGAACTTTTTGTGCTATTATTTCTGGTGATCTCTGAGTTGATTTCATGCTAGACATTGCATCCATTTTGGTTTTCTTTTCATGGGCCAACTTCTTCTCTGCGGATCAACATGATTCTTGCTATTACGTGATTATTTTACACAACTGAGTGTTCCTCTGTGGGAAGAGAATTGGGACAGAATTGTGTTTAGATGACAGAATAAAACTACCAAACTATTTCACTCTTATTCTGGTCATCATTTTACTTGATATTTATGACTGAAGAGTCACTGAACTAGTGATAACTTTTATGTTTAAAGCATTTGTATTGAGATCTTCAACATTTTGTGTTTGATTTTGCAGAACAAGAAAGAAAGGAAAAAGGTGAGAGAGGTTGGTATATTGAAGAAGGACCCTGAGGTACTGAAGGAGCAGATTGAAAAGCTGGAAATGATGAGTAAGGGGTGATTTATTGTGATGTTTCTCATTTTGTCTAGATTACTTGATTAAGATGTTCACTTTGTAATTTATAACCTGCTAGTTTTAGTGGAAGAGCCACTAGGGGCCTGCATGCATAAAACTGTAAGACTTTTTAGCTTTGAGTTAAATGATTGTCATAACTTGGAATTTTAGCTGAAAGAGATGCTTCTTGAATTTAACCATGAGTTGTTCTTCAGATGCTTCATTACTTTGCTTTGCTATTTATTTCATCTTTTCTAATGGCTGTATATCAACTCGTTCCTATTATATCCTTTTGGCTTTTCCTTTTTTTATTGAAATTGAAGTTTGGTTTGTTTGCATTTCCAGTCAAAGCTTATCTTTCCCATATTGTTGTTTCAGAGGCAGATGGTGCTTTAGACAAAGCAAGAAAACACAAGAAGAGACAACTTGAGGATACACTTAACCTTGTTATGAAAAAAAGAAAGGTAACGACCGGAATCCTGTATGCTCTGCTTCTTCTTTTTTATTGGGTTTTTTTTTACTGCCATTGGGATCAAAATTACAACAGTTTAGGATCTGCTAGTTCTTCACTACTCTACCTATGGATTCATTTGCAAGATGCTCAATTTTCATCATGACCCCGGGCTACTGTATCTGTCCTTTATCATAACTTTTAGAATCCCATTTTAGCCAATGTGTAATACTTGGATGATGGATCTTATGGATGCTATTGCACGATAATTTTCTTTCCCGTTGTTTAGTTGGTAGCTCATCTTTTTTCAGTGGTTTAGAAATTTCTTTCCTGTTTGAACAGGAATATGAAGATAAAATGAAGGAGAAAGGTGAGGCCCCTGTCATGTTCAGGTAAATTTTATGAGCCATTTCGTTTTCTGTTCATGGAGTATTTAGATGTAGCGTTTCTTGATTGGGAAACTGTACCTTGCCTTCTGATGCAGTCATTTGGGCCCTCCTTCTCGAAGAAGGACCTCTGCAGAAGAAGAAGAAAGAGTCAAGCATCCAAAGCCTGAAGTATATCTCATTGACACCAAAAGAATATGACCATCTTTTTCTTAACATTTAACTCACATTTCTGTTGTTTCTTTTAATTTTTCATACTGATCATTTCTTATGCTTTAGGACTCAGTATATTATCACCCAACATTGAATCCAACTGGAGCTCCGCCACCTGGAAAGCCTCCAATGTACAAATCATCCATAGGTCTATTCTCTTCTTCAGTGACCCACTTTCCTCTTCCTCTCTCTTATTCTCTCTCATGATTTTTCAATTTATCACTCTTATTCACTTGTCTCCCCTCTCTCACTCACTCTGTCTTGACATTTAGGACCTCGGATTCCCTTATCCGCTACTTCATCAAGTGCAGCTGCTTCATCCTCCATGACAGATTCTGAGGATGCAACATTGGCAGTACCTCCGCCACCGCCACCACCTCCCTTGCCTGAGGGCAGTGGTACTGCAGATGGCTCCGCCATAATTGGTTCCTTGCCTTTACCTCATCCACCTCCTATGCCGCCAAAGCTTGCTGCACCTAGCTTGGGTATGCCACTGCCTCCGCCCCCTCCACCTCCTCCCGGGCCCCCACCAAAAGATCAAATTTTAAATCAAATCTCACTTCCTCCATCTGCTCAGCCTCCTCCACCAGGCACCATTGAAACTACTGGAGAGAAAAGTGTAACTATATTAACAGATGAATCATCTACCAAGGAGACAGTTCAAGTAAGTTGTCCATTTTCACCTTCCTATATCTTCTGATTCAAATCAGCATTATTAGTAATCGTGTGAAAAATATAGCATTAGGTAATGTATATAGGAAATGCTGCAAACAGGCCTCACGGATTTACACTACTGTCGAGGTACTTCGTTCAAATATTTTTCGTTGAAGAAAACGTTTGAAGTGACTTTAGCTGCCTGGCACTATAGATATATAATCTCTGTACTCAGAAAATTGCACGACTTTATCTATCTATGACTGTAAAAGATATTCTTTAAATAGTTACAATGGAAACCTGCTAGATATTTGGCCACAAAACAAGTGACAAAGCTGAAAAGTTTTCTAGTGGATTTACCTAATCCAAATGAAACCATTTTGTGATTCTCCATATGCCCCGCCCAAGGTCTTTTTATTGGTTATTTTAATGTTTGTCATAAAAAACTATTTCCGGTACCTTTCTAGTGATTGCAGTCAATTTGTAAGAAGGGATAAATCTTTTTTGTGCCTTCATTAGGTACCTTCTGTGCTTCCACCACCTTCTTCTCTTCCAGGAATGCCTCCACAGTCAGCTGCTAGCCAATCTGAAGATGCAGCAGATGATGATGATACTCCATCAGCGTCAAAGGACAGCACATCAATTGTTTCTCCTCCACCACCTCCACCTCCTCCAAGGCAACAGGCTCCAATGCCTGGACCACCCTTGATGCCACCTCGGCAGCCTGATGCGTTACCCCCTGGAATTTCACATTTCCCCCCACCCCCACCTCCACCAAATATGCGGCCACCATTACCTACTTCTGGTCTTCCTGGCCAAATGGCTCCACCTGGTATAATGGTGCCTTTAATTCCTAGACCACCATATGGTCCTCTACCTGGACCTCCCCCAATGATGAGACCACCACTGCCACCAGGTCCTCCGCCAATGTTACCAGAAGATCCTACAAGGCCACCTCTTCCTCAGAAGCCATCTTATGTCAAGTCTGCTGCATCTACGGTTGTCAAAAGGCCATTAGCACAGCACACTCCTGAACTTACAGCTATGGTAAGTTATGATCATTTTTTTCTCTTTTTCTTTTCCTTTTTTTGGGACAACACTTGACTTGTCGTAAAACTAAGATCACAGGGAGAAATTATTGTTCCATTATTCTTTCCTGTCATGATCTTTTGCTGCTTTGTTGGCAAATAAGCTTTGACAATCTTGATTAGATTGCTTTGCCCCTAAGCGTAAGCAACAATCTGAGCCATATTTGCAGCCTAGGTTTAGTTTCCATTTGATCATCCCCATACTAGTGTTGTTTTTTGGAGAAACCATCATCTCTATTAGGTTTCGATATTTGCAGGAGTTTAATCCACAACTGAACAGTGATTCACCCTTCTTTGTTGTTCAATAGCTATTGGAATAATTTCTCTCTTTTACCCAGAAAGCTCAAGCTATATTTTCTCCCCTAAATTTAAATTATTTGGTGCATATTCAGGTTCCTGCCTCAGTTCGAGTGAGGAGAGAGACAGCTGCTCCTAAAGTAAAACCAAAGCCAACACTCTCATCAACTTCAACAGCAGCTACCAGGGCAGCAGCTCCCACAGTAATTAAGCCAGAAACGACCAACCCATCATCAGCTCCAAAGACTCAGAGCATTGACGACTCGTATACGGCCTTTTTGGAGGACATGAAAGCGCTTGGAGCACTGGACAGTTAAGTGATTCAAGCATTTAGCCGCTAGAAGTGGCACAAAAGTGGCTTACAAAATAACGAGTGGAGCAATGTGTACAGGCTGTTAGGGTGGATCAATTTGCATTAATATTTACTACTCCCGCTGGCTTTGATTCCATCTCCAGTTCTGTGCTTAGGCACTTCCCGTTACGTCATTGGTGGTTCATCTCTCGTTCTGTCAAATTTTAAACCTCATAGGCAGGTGTACTGGGGACAATTTTTATGGAGCAGGCAATTGATATATTTTGCTTGGGGCAACCCACCGAAATTTGCTCTCTGGAATTTTTAGAAATATTTCTAAATTCATTTTTCATTGCTCTCTGGAATGATTTCAAGAGTTTTTTTTCATAAATTTCAAAATGTTTCGATATGGGAAACAGTCTTTGGCCCCTTCACATTACAAAACCGGTCGGTCTTTAAAGTACCGATCAAATATCGGCCAGTATTATAATTGGAAGTACTAAATTTTGAGTAATTGCGATATAAATTATAATAATAACAGCAATAATAGTCGTTATGTTAAAAATAACCTTATTTTATCAACTTGTAATGTAATAAAAGTCAAGACACTAAAGTTTACGGATCCCTGTATAAGAAAAGCTAATTTATTATAGGGTCACTTATAATTTACCCAAAAGGGAGGGTAAAAAGATTACTACAACCCAAAATGTAATTGTCATGGTTAAGACTTTGATGTAATAAAACAAACAAAAAACGCTCAAAAGTCTACTACAAAGGCTTCTTTCTTCTTGACCTTTACTCCCTCCCATTTATAATAAGAGTTGTTTTAGATACATTTTAATTATTTAAAATAGTGTCATTCTTGACTTTGTATGCATGTTTATAATTTTTCTTCCAAAATTAACCTTTCATTTCTCTCTCATTTTAATTATACATATCACAATTTCAAGACAATTTAATATGTAATTTCTCTCACATGTTAATTTTATGGGAGTATTAATAAGGGTATATCTATAATTTCATTAACATTCTTAATAAACGTGTATTTTTTTAAAACAACTCTTATTATAAATCGGAGGGAATAATTGACTTCATTCGGTAGATTTCTTCCGAAACATGGACAAGTTATGATTTGGCATCTTGTTTTCATCTCATACCCCGAACCCCGTTTCAATGAGGAAATAATCTAACCAGTTGGTAAGCTCATTTATGTCTTTTTTCTGTCTCCATTATCTACAACAGTTACATCTACTTTAGTACTTTCTCGCCTAAACTAATGCTAGTAGACCTTGGCACGTTAATTATTCCATAATTTTATAGTGGATAATGTTGGCCAACATTGAAGACGTGCATGTGTTTTGACTTATTTTTCTGTCTTAGATCTAGAAGCTCTCATTTTTTAGGTTCGTATCTCTCATTTCGCTCATCATAGCTTTGTCTGTTTCCTTCCAATTTTGATCTCATCCGTCTAAAAACATATTCTTTGTATTATGAACTCAGCCAGGCTGGTTGTTTTTCATGCGTGAACAATTGAATTGTGAGCACTATGTCCATGCTTTCCGGGTTTGTCTTTGTGATGTGTTTTTTTAAGCACTGAGCCAACTTGGTTGTGTTGATTGAACCGGTCAGAGATGAGCTTCAACTTGATATTATGGGGGAAAAACAAGTGGGTTCTTTCTCAACTACCCATTAACTTGATTTAAGTATTCGTGAAGAGTCAACTTGTGAACCTACCCATTAAAGCTTCAAGCTTTGTTTGAAAGTTGCAGGCTTTATTTAATCCATGAAGGTGAATCCAGAAAACGACAAAAGTCAAAAGCTTGTGAGAGCTAGAGAACTTTTAATAATGTTGGAATACAATAAGGATTGACATTTAAAGAGAGAAGAAAATAGAAAACGAGATCATAGAGAAGATTTGCTTTATGAAAGCTGGGTGTTGGGAGATTTTGGTGTAAGGAGAGAGCATACAGTGACCTGATACTGAAAGATAAGAGCGGGTTGTTGACGAAGAATGTTCAAAACCCATTCGAGTTCAAAGTACTAGTAATTGCTTTATCTTCTCTAGTCAAACCATACCTTTGCTTCCTCACATGGTCTTGTAGTGCTAAAAAAGGGTTTCTTTGTAGAGGACAGTTTTGTCCACCTGACTGCTGCCATGGAAGCACTTCATGTCTTTGTCCTCTCGTTCTTCAATGTGCTGTTACTCCTTGATCTTTCATCTTCTCTTCCATTATGTACTGATTCAAGTAGGTTTTGTCTTATGTTACCTTTATCGCCTTTCCTTATGTTCTGCTAACAGATTAAGTAGGAATTTCACTACATGACAAAGGATGTTCTTTCTGGTATTTATTGATACAGGGGCACCCTCTAACTTGAATGCCACTCTGAATTTTTGTCCTTACAATGGGAGTACGTGCTGTAATTCGACACAAGACTTGCAGTTGCAGAGGCAATTCCAAGCTATGAATATCTCAAGTCCTGATTGTGCTACTCTTCTGAAATCAATCCTGTGCTCAGTAAGATTTTGAATTCCGCACTCTATATGGCTAATTTTCCAGCATCAAGTTGAGCTTTTAGATTTCAGCATAATTTGAGTGTTTAATGGCATTAGCATAAACGTGTGTGAATTGGTAGTTGAGAGAAGTTAACTCGCTTCCAAAAGTTTGTAATCAGTTACAATTGTATATCCCTTCGTATGTTCTGATGTTAGGCTTGTCTTGACTTCCTAGTTTGGTCAGGAGCTATTCTAGGACATATTTCAATTATAAGTGCGGGACCAAGTCCCGTTCGGTTCTGATTTTTATGGTTCTGATTTACACAGAGATGCGATCCATTTTCAGCAGAATTGTTTACAATAAAATCTGCCCCCAGGTCAGTTCCTGTTCTCTGCAATTCCACTGTTTCGACCAACTCATCACAGTCTAGTCAAGCAGCAAACAACTTCTGCTCAAGGGTGTGGGATTCGTGTGTAAATGCATCTGTTTCAAACTCTCCCTTCGCCCCATCATTACAAGGTCAAGCTGGACTACCCCTTAATTCCAATACCTCCAAATTGACAGATCTCTGGCAGTCAAAAACTGATTTCTGTGATGCATTTGGTGGAGCTTCTATCGATGGATCTGTATGTTTTGAGGGTGAACCAGTTAGACTAAATAGCACTGAAACGCCAAGTCCCCCACGTGGATTGTGCCTTGAGAAAATTGGCAACGGGACTTATCTCAATATGGTTGCTCATCCTGATGGATCCAACCGTGCATTTTTTTCTGACCAACCAGGTAAGATATGGTTGGTGACGATACCTGAACAAGACTCAGGAAGAACACTAGAGATTGATGAGGCCAATCCATTCATTGATCTAACGGATGAAGTTTATCTAAATACTGCATTTGGAATGATGGGTATGGCATTTCATCCCGAGTTCGCTCAAAATGGCAGATTCTTCGCATCATTTAATTGTGATAAGGCTAAATGGCCTGGCTGTACTGGAAGATGCTCTTGTAATTCAGAAGTAAACTGTGATCCTTCGAAGTTGCCTCCTGATAGTGGAGCACAACCATGCCAATATCAAGCTGTTGTTGCCGAGTACACTGTTAATGGCTCAGCAACTAAAGCGTCTTTGGTACGTGCATATCTTTCAGTACAAGACTTTGCCATTATCGAGTTGAAGCATATTCCCTGAAGTTTGATATTTTTGCAGGCAACAACTGCCAAGCCATTGGAAGTAAGGAGGATATTCACTATGGGCCTTCCATTTACATCTCATCATGCAGGACAAATTCTTTTTGGCCCTAGTGATGGGTATTTATATTTCATGATGGGAGATGGGGGTAGTGATGGTGATCCTTATAACTTTTCACAAAACAAGAAATCGCTACTTGGAAAGATTATGCGGCTAGATGTTGATAATATACCAAGTGGGTAATAGCACACCGTTGTTTCTTTGAACAGTTTCTTGTGCTTTGTTGAAAACAGTCTATTGCGTTTCATATCACTGATCCTTTCTCATCTTTCTACTTAAATATAACATTGCCTGCATATATTTCTCCTTGAAAAAAACCATTTGGGACTTGCATACTGGAAGGCTCTTCTTTCCGTTCAGCTGCATTTCCTTGCTCAAATTCTAACGATTCTAATTGTTTGTTTCAATGTATTTGCAGATGCTGAAGAAATTAATAAACTTGGTCTATGGGGAAATTATTCTATCCCCAAAGATAATCCATTTAGTGAAGATAGCAGCTTGCAACCGGAGATATGGGCTTTGGGTTTGAGAAATCCTTGGCGCTGTAGTTTTGATGCAGAAAGGCCATCCTACTTTTTCTGTGCAGATGTTGGTCAGGTTGGACCTATAATTTTTTCCCACATCTTGAGCATCTAATATTATATAATTGCCCTTGATCTTAAGGACGAACTGTATCATAGTATGCCATAGTTACTGCTAGACAGGTTAAGTCATTGCTGGTTCCATAGTTGGACACCTGTTTTTGAGAAGTCAAAGTTCCAAAGGGTATGAGAATGTCATCTTTCTGGAAAACCAGCATAGTGGAGAACTCTCTTCATTTCTGAGTAGATTGTTCATTTAAGGCAGACTTCTATAGCAACAACCTAGGCAGATGGCATAACAATTCACATCCAAAAGACCTTGGAAGTTTTGTGAACCAGTTTATATTGTCATTCTTCAGGACTTATATGAGGAGGTGGATCTCATCACCAAGGGTGGAAACTACGGCTGGCGTACTTACGAGGGACCTTATCCTTTTACTCCTGTGTCATCTCCTGGAGGAAATACCTCTGCGAATTCCATAAACACAATCTTCCCGATACTGGGTTACAACCATTCTGAAGTAAACAACAAGGAAAAATCTGCAGCAATAACAGGGGGCTATGTTTATCGATCCATGACCGATCCATGCATGTATGGAAGGTGTGTGAATTTCAGGCATACTGGTTATCGAATATAGTTACAACTTACAGCCTACTTCATCTTTCTATCATGAACGTTACTAGCGAGTAATGTATTTTGCAGGTACTTGTATGGAGATCTATATGCTGGTGCTATATGGGCAGCAATAGAAAACCCCGAGAACAGTGGTAACTTCACCAGCAGCAGGATTACCTTCGGTTGCGCAAAGGACTCACCTCTCGACTGCACCACCGTTCCAGGAAATGGGGGTGCTCTGGCAGCTTTGGGTTACGTATTCTCGTTTGGAGAGGACAACCGCAAAGATGTATTCATTCTTGGGAATGATGGCGTTTATAGAGTTGTCCGTCCAAGTCGATGCAGTTACACTTGCTCCAAAGAAAATGTCACAGCCGTTTCGACCCCCAGTCCAGCCACTCGTGCATCGCTTGCAAGCCATTTATGCAGCCCTGACATGAGGATTGTTTTGTTCTCTTCTGCCCTTTTGCTGCTTCTATTTCCCATCAAAATAAATAATATGTGAGGAAAGGATTCAATAACACTTACAGACAGACTATGGAACTGGCATATCAATGCTATAACTCACTTGTTTTTCCAAATTCTGATGTTCATTGGTAAGTTTTAATAGAGAAAGAAGAAGAAGCATATCACACGTATTTTGATACCTAATCCAAAATACACTCCTCAGGAGTCAGAGTAATCTATTCTACGTACCGAACCGAAATACACAAGTAATTCTTGAATATCAAAGTTGAGACCCGACCCGAGAACGCCGGGGTTATAAATCTAACCCTGTCTGCCTTTCTCTCCAAGTCCCAGCTCCTTTTGGTTTTGGTCTATACTATTTTCAAATTTCTACATAATTACGTGAGAGATTAATTATGGCGGAATTGGAATTGGAATTGGAATTCCTGTTCCGACTATTTCTCTCTTTTTTAACTTCTTCTTCTCTGTCTCTCACTCCGAAATCCAAAAACTGTCTTTTTTTTTAATAATTTCTAATTGATTTCTTCTAACCCTGTGATCCTCTGCGTCTAGTCCCATATTAACTGCCATAGGACCCTCTCCGATCTCCCTAATCATGACCCTAGAGGGATCTTCTTCTTCTTCTCCGATCCCCCAAAACGACGCCGTTGACAGCGACAAAGATGCTACCCCTACCCCAAACCACGCCGGTGACAGCGCTCAACAGGCCGGCGATGCGCCGGCGCCGGCTCCCACTCCTCCGGAAAATAGGACCAGTCGGCTGTCGCGCGCGTGTACAGTCCGAACTTCGGCGAGGCTTTACGCGGCGCAGCAGCAGGCAGCTAACGAAAGGCAGCAGAAACGGAAGGAGCAGCGACAACGGCAGCAGCGAAACGACGAATCGTCGCCGCAAAAGGAGCAATGCGGTAGCAGTGGCAAGATCATTACGCCGCTGGTTGGGCTACCGGAGCCGGCTCAGTTGCCGAGGTGGAACCTTCGCTCCATGTGGGAGTTAGCTTCAATACTCAATTTCTTGCATGTGAGCGTTTTTTTGTTTGATTGAAAGTTGCAAAATATTGTATTTTTTGTTTTTGTTCTGTTGGGGTTTTAGGGCTTAAGATTTCAACTGATTGATTGTTTTTTTTTTCCCTCTTGGTGTAGGTTTTTAGGCCTTTGTTGAATATACAGATTGAGTTCTCCGCCGAGGAGTTTGAAACTTCTTTACTTACACCTAATGACACTTTGGGTGATATACACATGCCTTTACTAAAGGTTGGTGCCTTGCTTAACTTTCCACTTTGTTGAACTGTAATTACATGGTTTTCTAATAGTATAGTTCTCATTCTCGTAATGTGTTCTTTTGGGAAGCTTAGTGTACCGTAATGGAGAATGCATTTGATTCTTTGATGTGATGTGTGATGTTTTAACTTTTTGGTGCAAAGGAAGTGAATTAGTTGATGGTTGGTTGAAATTTGGATTATGGATTTGTTAAGTGCAGAAACTAAATGTTGGATGCGGATTTGCATCTCTCTTTAGTTTTTGTTATGAGTTTATTGTGGAAAGCTTTACCAGAAAGCTTTTTAGGTTCTAAAAGATGTTGAGGAAGATGTAAAGAGGCTGATAATCTTCGGAAATCACTAGTCATAATCTTTGTCTGTTCCATAGCTAAAAGGGGAATTGAAGTATAGATCAATTCTGATCATTTAATTTGTGAGTTAGTGGTATGCTAATATGAAACTGGTTTACCTTTGGCCAGTCGAATGAATTAGCTGCTGATTGCCAGACCCCTGTAATGGACATTATAGGATGAAGATTTTTTTACTGTTGGATGTGAAGTGATCACTGAAATGTGCCATCAAGGATACAGAAAATGACATGTCGATCTTGCTTAGATATGTAGTAGTGAACTATTAGCTTTTACTGCATAGACATCAAACAAGTAAATGCTGAAGTTTTAAGTTGAACAAGACTTTTTTGGGGTTTAATAGAGCTAAGTGAGTTAACATATTAAGTGATAGATTTGAGAAGTCCTTTTAGTTTTATCGAACAAGTGCAAATAAGAGGCACATAATACTATCATTCTGGAAGAGAAATTCTTTTGGTGTTGGTAGTTTTGTAGTTTTGATGCAAAATATTGGTATGTTTTATTGACCAAGAAATCTGCTGTTTTATGGGGATAAACAGCACTCATTCCACTGCTTGGTTTCTGCAATCCTTATGTGGTTCTAGGGTGTCATTTCCATTGGTTATTTCTACTCTTTTTGCTCTTCTACGGTTATTTTGTAGCGTGCACTCAGAATATCTGTGCATTTGAATGATTTTGAGTGCTTCAGTAAAAGTAAAGGTCAAACAGGAAGTTTTGTCATAAATGGTGATTTTTAAAGTTAGATTTACACCAGTAAATGCACTTACTTTTTCATCCTTTTTTTGTAAAGTAGCTACAATTCGAATTTGCAAATTTGGCTTGCAGCTTGCTTGATCCTTCCCAAAAATGTTCTCGTATTGATTTAGGGAGTTAAACTTCTTAATTAAATTTGAGTGGTTACATAGCTATACAGTTGGCGTTCTACATTACAGAGAGGCATACCCACTTTTTCTTTTTCTGATAATTTAAACCAAAACATGTCAACCGGATGAAAATGGATAAAAATATATTATGAGTGAATAGCAAGCCATCGCAACAGTAAGCCATCACAACAAACAAGATAGGTTCCTTAAAAAGAATGATTCTTTGCCTCACCATCCTTCTTTACACAAATTTGATCGTATATGTATGTAAACCATCACAACAAACAAGATAGGTTCCTCAAAAAGAATGATTCTTTGCCTCACCATCCTTCTTCACGAAAATTTGATCATATATGTATGTATGTATTACACAAAAAATAACTTTCATGTGTTTGACATTATTGAAAAAGCCTCCTTAGAACAGGTTTTGTTTCAAAACCTGGAAAAATACTATCATTTACTTAAAATTATTTCATCTTTTTTGCTAATTCAACCATGGTTATTCTTTTAATAGATATTAGCAACCAGGATACTGTCTTGAGTAATCATGTGATGATAAATTTCGTGGATTAGCCAATGCTATGCCAATAACAACGTTACATACTACTGATTGTAGTCAATTTTAGAAGCTTATTAGGCTGTTGCTCCTAGTCAGTATGTATGATGTAAGAATAGCTATCACAACCCCCAATAGACATCGGATACCTAAAGTTTACAAGACTTGATATTTACAAGTAGCCCATCATCAAAGTAGGAGTAACTCTAATATCATGATAAAACTGACCTAAATTCACCCCAAAAGACACCTTAAGGGGAGGAGAATTGTCCAAGCCTCTTAAGACTTATTACACTCTTGCTCGTAGTCAATGTGGAATATCAATATAACTGTGACTTTGGTTTGTATGCATCTCACCTTGTATTATACCAGCTCTCTTCCCCAGAGGCCCCAGCCTTGAAATATATATTTTCCAATTCAGCATTTACATGGGCTTGACAATCTTGATCTGTTGTACAACATATTGGAAGGCCAGAATAAATTCTATTTTGCTATTGCAAATGCTTTTTTTCATTGCTGTTTGGTCTAATGCTTTTTTTTAATTGCTGTTTGGTCTATGTTAACTGCAGGCAATTCCACCAATTACACGAATGGCCCTTACACAAGATACCTGGATTACAGTTTTGTGCAGAAAATTAAGAGACTGGTGGTATTGGGTAACTCAATTGTCGCACTTTTTTTCATTGTTATCCATTTTTTTCTACTGACCCTACGAAAATTTGAACCTCACCTTGTTCAATTTTCTAATTATGCTTATGCTAAGTCTTGTTTGGTACTTGGTTGCAGGTTGCAGATGGGGAACTTCCAATAATTGCTTCTCATGGGTGAGCACTCTTGACATTGTTGTGGTACTCCAGTGTGTGATTGTTTTTGTGTTTCTAACTTCTTATGGTCTCTATGTCTTAGACTCGAGATAGAAGCATATAAGACCCTTGATCCTGCAGTTCGTGTGGTGATCTTGAAAGCTCTATGCGACATCCGAACCGAGGTATCACTATAGCTTGAAATTATTGCCCGTAGCCTGTTGTATGTTGTCCTTTGTCCTCCTAGTTGGCCTTAAATCATACGGTTACCTTGTATAACACGTGGTGCCAAATGGATCATTTGATTCTTACTAAAAGGGTGATAAATGGCATTTGATCAGTGGTATAAGAACCAAATTGTCAGTAAGTAACTGAACCTTTTGACAAAGATTTGAGGCCACCCAAGACATCTTCTCATGTTTAGTAATTTTAACTTTCTTTACTGCGTCAAACTTCTGTTTTGTTGCTTTCTTTATTCTTAGACCCAGAAGCTTCAATCATATGGTCACGCTTGGTGAATGTGCTAGTTTTGAGATTTTTTTTGACTTAATGCTTGATGCACAACATAGTATCTCAATATTCTTGTTAACGAATTATTTTGTTTGCACCTGAAAATTAAACTATATGCTTGGATTTTTGTATTCTTGTTTTTGTAGTTACCAAAGCTTGAAAACATTGACCCTTTATTGCCAACATTTGGGAACAACCATTGGCAATGTTGTGATCGTGCAAAAGTTTGCCTTTTCTAGGAATTTGCCACAAGTACCTGAGAAGAATTTTTGTTTTTTGGGAAATTGAAATGAATTACTAAATAAACCCTTGAAAGTGGACCAAGGCTAGAGTTATCCATGGATAGGCTGTAGGTTCCATCTCTGTGCTGCTACTGTGCTTATGTTTGCAACTCCTCTGGCCATAATGATCTGTCTGATCCAAGAGAAAGTATGAGCACAGAAGAATATCTTGGTGCACATTTTGAAATAATCTTATATTCCTTTCTCTTTAGTGCATAGACAATGCAGTTGAAGCCAATCCTAAAATTGGTTGTCTCCTTTGTTGCCGAAGGTTTTGCATCTAGCTCAGTCCTGTTTATCATTGTACATTCCACAATACTTGGAATTTACACCAAGGTGCAGAAGCATATTGACAGCAGACCAATAAGTGGTTAATGGTTCCGTTGTCTGAAGTGCACAAGGAGCAGGTTGATGAGCCTGAGAATGTGAATTTGAGTCTATCCTTGGTATTCCATCTGTGTCTAATGACCAACCACAGGATGAAGGAAGCCTTAGAAAAATTGTTAGGAACCCAAACCTTTTTGTGCCACGTGACTATTTGTTTAGGGCCTAAGAACATTTTCAGGCAAGATTGGTTAGTAAAGGACTTTGACTGGTGCCTGGTCCAGATTATGGAATCATCTTTCTCTGAACTGGGGCAAGTTAGGTTTTTTCTAATGGTTGAAAAGAGGTTTATTCTTACCTTTCAGCAAGAGTTTTCGTTTAGGACTGTGTAATCTTGTTTTATATTGTCATTTACCGTTGTCATGACATGCACTGGGCATATGTTTTTGTTAGGAACCAGCCCTTAGAATAACAGAGTATTACTATATTATTGCAGTATAACTATGGTGTATACACCACTATCG
>JANTPM010000007.1:26049218-26059946 GCA_025434745.1 Erythroxylum divaricatum
TTATAACCTCCCTAGGTACATACGGTTATAACTAACTCCTTCTAGAATAATCCTCTCTCTCTCTCTCCTGAAGATCCCAACAGTTTTGATGTGTTCTGGTAGTCATCCTTTCCACTAGGCTTTTACTGTAAAATAAAGAAACAGGGTGTCTTTGGATGTGTTCTGCAATGTTTCCCAGGGTTTTACTGGGTTATGTGCCATAAACTGGCGCTGTATTCTTCACACTTAAAAAGCTTTTGTTATGCCTATTCTTTCAGAGTTAAATGTCTTTTTCATTCTGATTTGGTTGCTTATTCGTTTAGTAATATTCTTTCCTGCTCTGTACTAATTGCGAGTAGACCAGTGCTTTTTCTAATGTGTGCAAATAAATCCATATAACAAATATCAAGTGCTATCCCATCTCTTTTTGAATTCTGGAGCAACTCAAGAATGTATTTCTAATCTCACTAAAATGGCCATCCAGAACAGCTGTTTCTTGTAGATCTTAGTTTTTCAAACTTGATCGATTGCAACTATTTTTTAATAGCTTCTTTTTATTGTTAGATGTAAGTCATTGAATCTGATCAATCTTTTGCAGCAAGAAGATATCAAGAATTATATGGATAACTCCCTTAAACATGGCATTCAACTCTCGATGTTTCGTAAAGAACGTGTTGGTGGTGATTCCCAAGGAATTAACTACTGGTACTGCAAATCTGATTTATAAATTGATACGTGTTTCTGTTGTCTTGGAAGATAATTTTTAAAGATTTATTGCTGTCTAGAACAACAATTTCTATTTGATGCAATTCTATGCTACGTTATAGGTTTGTTATTTATGCTTCTGTTACTGTTGTAGGTATGAAGACGATCCAATGATTGGTCATCGACTATATCGTGAAATACGAAAAGTTGAGGGGAAGAAAGCAAAGACAAAAGGTTCCCAGGTCCTTCCTAGGACAACATATCTTTGGGAAACGGTAGCAACAAATTTGGAAGAATTTCAAGATGTTTCTGTAAGTCGTTTTGTAGACCAGTCCGTTTTTGCACATTATTAACTGTATATGGTTAATATGTCATTCGTGGTTTTTACTTATGTGTAGTCCAGTTCACTTATCCAACACTCCTATTTGTGTTTTCCATACAAGGATTGCCTATAGGATTCCAGTGAGTATTTATTACCTTGTATGGGCTGTTCGCTTATGTTCAAATTTGGAGATCTAATTTCAACATGCTTGTATGTTTTAGTGCATGCGGACAGAAGTTATTGGATCTGGCTTTGGGCTTAACGATCTCGTGTTCCAATATGGAATATTTTTTCTTTTTGAGATAGCGATTGTAATATCTGGATGTGACATAATCTGTTTTTTGAGCAGTAATCATAGAATTTTCTTGGTACGATTTCTCTATCTTATTGGCTAGTCCTGTTTCTTAACTGGATTTCTGATAAAAAGATGTAAATAGAACTTTGGATAGAAGATATTGTTTTCTCTTGCAAGCAACGACTAGCAGAAATTGAAAAGTTCCACCTCAAGACTAATGGGTAATGCTCCCAATTAAGAATTCATTATTCTACATTAATCTTAAAGCAGTAAAGCCCGCTTCCAGAGGTTTTTTTATGGTCTTTGGAATTCCGTTCATAGAGTATAACCATGTTGCAGCAAATTCATTCCTTCCAGTTGTATACCCAGTTGTGCACAGTGTAGACAACTAATCATTCATTTTGGAAAATGTGCTCCTGTTGAAAGGACTTTTTGTCTGCCTTTCTGGTGGTGCAAAGAAACTGGTCCTTGCTCACTATTGTACCAAGATATATTGGACTTGCAAATTGTCACTGGTTTCGTTCTTATTTGGAATTTTCCTCAATTTGCTTTGTCAATTTTGCTGCAGGAGAAGCTTTTTGAGAGTAGAAACAGAACAGAGGCTTCGTTAGGAAAGAAGCTGAAGAATGACATGCTCCCAGAGATTGCGAAGGTTCATAAGGTAATTCATAATTGCTTGTGTGAGAACTTGTATATTTAATCATATCAATACCCGGTAAAGAATCAGGTGTCTTTTTACTCATGTTTCTGTTCCTAATTTCATCTGCTTTCCATTCTTTTTGCTTTCCTTGATCAATTATTTAGTTCCCTGCTTCTGTTTTCGCACAGAGGAAAGAGAAGTTGTTGAAAAAACAACACAGGCAGGCTATGCTTCTTGATAACTTCCTGAACATGGATGGGCTAGCAGTGGGTCGCTCCCTTCGTGACAGGAAACCTGTTACTTACACTTTTGGTAAGAGTACTAAAAAAACTACTAAACCCCAAAAAAAAGACGAAATGGTTATATGCTAGTTTATTGCCCTTGGCAGGGATTTATCTACTGCTTCCATTTCCCTCATACTATAAAAAACTAACATATTAGTAGTGACAGTTCTGACACCATGTATTTTGAGGTCTCATTCATCTCTAATTATTTTGCAGATGATTATGATCGGTCAATCAGTGAGGCTATAAAAGTAACCAAGTATGAAGTTTATGACACGTTCTCATGTAGTTTTTGCATAGCTTATTTCTCATAGGAATTTGTGTATACTACATACAGCCGTACAATCTGAAATTAATAATTGTGTTTCTGGAATTTGTCTCCAGGCGAAAACCACCATCACCAGAGCCTATTCAAAGAAGAGATGAAGTTGCCAGACCAGAAGCGATCACAAATGGTAGGTGGAGTGGTCCTTCACATACTTCCCCACATGGCACTTTTAGCATGACATCTCCCAATTCATCTGAATACGATGAATTTGGCGAGGACCATATGCTTGATCCATTGGACAGAAGGTAAGAACAATCTTCGATATCCAGCTTCTTTTATTGCCCCTAGGCTCCACCATCTCATAATCTGCAATGGTTTGCAGTAACAGGCGAAGACAGAGGCCACAACGATACTCAGCAAAAGAGTACGTTGAAGCAGTTTCAGATAATGATGCAGATTTTTACAGTGATGATGAGATAGTTGGAGAGGCCGTATATGATGAGGAATATACGAGGAAACGTAAACAAAGGAAGCTGTCTAGTAGCTCAGAAGGGGATGAGGAATACCAGTGGGATGAAGAAAATGGTGAAGATGAGGAGGAAGAAGAGGAGGATTCCTTAAGTATCAGTGAGGAGAGTGATGGGCCACAAAAAATCAAGAAATTGCCAGGTCGTACTCGGAGGGAATTTAAATTACGATCTGTTGATGAGATCCAATCAGGTCTAAGACGCAGTAAAAGGGCCACTAGGAACCGGATTAATTACCGGCAGTACGAACTCTCTGAATCAGAAGCTGAGTTGATAAAACCCGAAAAATCAAATGCATCAGATGAACGATCCTCAGATGCAAGTGAAGATACGGAGTATTCAGCTGAAAGTCAAGATTCTGATGGCATCTACGATGACCAAGATATGCAAATCAGTCTGCCTGCTGATGGTTGTACAGAGGCAGCAGAAAAGGAGCAAATTCAGCCACTTGAAAAATCTAACAGCCTGGATCAAGATCAAGATCAAGGTGAATATGAAGGTGAAGGTGAAGGTGTGAGAAAAAGACGATTACTTGATCTTAATGAAGTTGCCCCAGGTTCTGGTTTTGATGATGGTCCAAATGCAACTATAAATGATGATGATAGAGATGATTTTTGAGCTGTTCTCTCTTACCAGAAAACAAGATTTGCAGTCTCTGCTCAGGAAGCTTAATAGTGTATGATATTAGAAAGTTACAAATTTTGCAAATATGATCAGAGTTCTTCCGTGGTGTAAGTTAAAGCAATCCTGGATGCGATTCATCTTGGATTTGCGGCAGGGAACGACCTGGTGCTGAGGGTTCTGTAGATTAGGTAGTCATTTTTTAGTATGTCTACGTTCATAGAAACCTAAAATGGGTAAATGAGAATATGTTGGTGGTTCTTTATTTTATCCAACTAATGTACAATAACCCTTTAACTGATGTTGTAACTGAAACTTCGGCTTTTAGATGTGCAAGCCCTGCATTAACTTTTGACAATTATCTATGTCCTAACAGTTTTGGTGGTTGGTTCTTGAAAAAATGATCAGTTCGGCTGAATTTTTAACATTCTTAATGAATCAACCCTTCCCAACACATTAGTGAGGTTTCAATTCATTTTTCATTCGATCCATTATCAATATCAAATTGGATAAATAGTGGTATTGGAAGCAGGAGTGTTTCATTTGGTATTTGATTGGCTTTGATCTTAATATGGAGTAGTGGGCAACAAAAAGATGACAAAGGACTGCTGCCCTATTAACAGTGATCTGGACCACAGAAGTTGGTTTTTGGATAACCGAAGTAATTATTTGCCCCTTCAGGGGAATCACATCACACAGTTTCCATTTTCTTGCGGCGGCTCATTTTTTCCGACGGAAGCTTCACATGTCTCACCATCCACCTCTTCCTTTTGTTTGTGCTTTTCGCTGTTTCCATTTTCCTGCTCCATGGCAGCTTCTTTTTGGAAAATATTCTCTGCTATTTCACCATCAACCCCTTCCTTCTCCGCTTGTTTCCTAGATGATTCTTTACCAGCTTTCTCTTGATCTGCTGCTAATTCCCTCTCCTTGGCAGCTGCTGATGCTTTCGTTTCCTCGAGTGCTCGAATCAAATTTGAAAGACATTTTTCAACACCGTCCAATGGGGACTTGGGCATAAGGTTCTCTGCAACATCTGCAGGTGTGATCTTGGTCTCCTTCATTAATCCTTGAATTGTCTCAAACATAGCATGTTGCTCCACTTCCAAGTAATTCTTCGCCAGCACTTTAAATGCCTCAAAACTACAGTAAGATAAACCGATATGCTTGTCCATCCTTCCCCTTCTGATCAAAGCAGGATCAAGCTTCTCTACATAATTTGTAGTAAATACTATAATCCTCTCACCTCCACAAGCAGACCATAAACCATCAATAAAATTTAACAGCCCTGAAAGCGTAACCTTGCTGGTTGTGTCCTCTTTTGGTTCTTTACGAGCAGCCTCTTTATCTAACTTGTCATCCTCAGAAGATTTATCAGCTTTCTTCTTCCTTTGCCCTGTAAGATCCAGCGAACAGTCAATGTCCTCAATCACAATGATCGATTTCCCGGTTGTTTCAATGAACAACTTCCTCAATTCAGTGTTGTCCTTCACTGCAGTGAGCTCAAGATCATAAACATCATAGTTCAACAAGTTGGCCATTGCAGCAATCATGGTAGACTTGCCAGTTCCAGGAGGGCCATAAAGAAGATAACCCCTCTTCCAAGTCTTGCCAATCCTAGCATAAAAATCCTTGCTTTTGCTGAAGGTCACAAGATCGTCAATGATCTCCTCCTTTATTTTGGGTTCCAAGGCCATGGTATCAAAAGTGGCAGGATGTTCAAAAGTTATATGACTCCACACAGTCTGCTTGAAACTTGGCCATCTATGTCCAGAACTGTTGGTATAAAGTTTTCTTTGCCTGCTTCTAACCTTAATCTCCTTCCCTTCTCTCACCAGATGCTTCAAGTAACTCTCCGTAATGGTGTCTCTGTGGCTTTTATGAAAGCTGAGCCTGTAGTATCTCCTCTCTGGCTGTGGATACAAGGATTGTGAGCTTGTCGCAACTTTGCCCGAAACCCACCAAACTTTAACGCCTTTAAACTCGTCTTTCACTCTCTCGTGCTCATCCATGCTAAGAACCAGGCTGTTGTTACCTCTTCCCATCTCTGCTTTTAACCTTTTAGCAGACTTTGATGAGTTGACACTGAGATAAGCTTCGACAGCAGCGAAGGCTTCACTTCGTTTGAGTCGATCTCCTGTGTACTCATGGATTGTTATCTTGATGTAAGGATTGAAAAAGTTCATGATTCTGTGCGTACACCTCTCAAAGTACCTGCGAACTTCGTGCGGACAGTATTGTTGAAAAATAGCCCAGAAAAGCATGAAACTGGCAATGGTTGAACCCATTGTCGCCCACGTCTGGGTCATTAATTGAGGTGGTATCATCATTTGATGCTCTGTTTTTTGGTTTCGCCCTTTTGCTGTCAGGAGCTAATATGGAAGAAAATGGGATGATTCTCAAGATTGTTGCTCTTCTTATGAATGGTTTTTGTTCGTATCGAGCGAGTGCGGTAGCAGGTACAGAATTAGAAACACACCGGTGCTTGCTTGTCGACAATATATTTCCATTCTGTAATTATTATAGAACGTGACAAAGCATGACCAAACAATCATTCAGTACTTAAAATTTTATTTTATTATATAAAATAGTTCTTAAAATCCCATAGAGATAAAAATCCAACCATGGTCAAGTTAATGTCAAAAGATGGTAACAGGTGAATGGTGACATGGATTCTCGTTTTCCAAGATTCTGTCTCCTTCTAATTCATTGGCCACAAACACGTCATTCTCATCTTGTTTCTTATAATTAAAAAAAAGGGCGCCCACAAATCCATAGTCCGTTCACGCCAAACTAACACACTCAAGTAGAGGTGAGCAGTGCCCGAATTATCCAAAAATTTTTTTTCTCTTATTAGGTCTGAATTTTTAATTATCCGAATTTTCAATTACCCGAATTATCTATTTATTTGGCCTGATTTATTCAATTTATCAGAATTATCTCGGCCCAATTTATCCGAATTATCCTAATTACCCTATTTTATAATTCTTTTAAATCTAATTCGGATAATCGGGCCAGTTCGATTTTTATCGGAGTTACCCATCCCAGTCTAAAAATAATTCGGGTAATTCCTAAGCCGGCCCGAATTATCCAAAATTTAGCATTTACTTATCCGAATTAATTTAAACCGAACCGAATAATTGGGCTGACCTGAATAATGCCCACCCCTGCACTCAAGTCCAACTTACGACCAATAATTAATTTTATATTAACTAAAGCAAATTGTAAAATATCTTTACGTCCAATAATTGATGTTTGTGATATTTTCTTTGATTACCATCGTACTTTTATGAGGCTATATTGGCTTCCCTTTTATCAAGTACAATTTGCTTTTTTACCCATTACCCTTTAATCTTAATGCCTATTATGGCATTTACTTGGTTTATAGGTAAACTTCTTTAATTGAGATCTGTTGAAGACACTGTCTCAGTAAAGAATCAAATTAATAACGTGTCTGAATCTTTCTTCACCTCTCCATTGGTTTAGAGTCCTTGACCTACGATTACCCATATAACAAAGGTCTCCGTTGGCAGATTAGGTCTAGGAGTGATCTTTGCGACTGGTGCTTTGTTCTATTCTTTTTAAAGCTGTAGCTACTCGTTCAATTCTTTTCAAAATTTGAACTTCTTTAATTTTGTCGTTAAAAAAGTACCAGCTCTTTATCTTTATATTTTCACGTTGAGAATTCTTTGTGACTTCAGGCATAGCTAACTCTTATAATATGGCAAGCTTTCTATAAAAACCTTTTTATATTTAGATTCAAAGGAGTAATGAATCTCACTTTTCTATATGACAATTGGAGTGAGATAGGCCCAATTTGTCATAACATGTTCCTACATCTTAGTTGCAAGTTTCCCCTAAATCCCCAAGTTAGAATTAGGATAAACAATAATAAATGGCGAGGAGTAGCTTAGGATATATTGCAATTCCTATAAGAATACCTACTAATTTTGGGAAGTCAGGATAAATATTTTTGGTTACGCTGTAGTTCTAGGAGATATACAAATGTCTCTGTTGAAGGGCTTATTAGAGACAAGAGTCCTATGTTGGAAGGTTGGGGACTAGGTTTCAACCCATATCATGCCTCAAAAGGAGTCTTTTTGCTTACAACTTTTGTGGGAAAACTATTTAATAAGAACATAGTTTTGTTTGTTTGTTTCTTCTACCTAGTACTCCTTAGTCAAACCTTTCTCATACATCAAACATCTTTCCATCTTAAAAAAGGTCATGTTCTTCCTTTCACTAACTCCATTTTACTGTAGAGTTTATACGACTGCCAATTGATGCTCAATGACAACTTCCTCACAAAATTGATTAAATTGGTATGAAGTATACTCCTTGTCTTTATCAAGCCTCAACATTTGAATGGTACGACCACTTTGGTTTTCAATCCATTGCTTAAATCTTCTGAAACTTCTTGCAACTTATTAAATCATCAAAAAATATTATATAATATTTGCTCCCTTTTAATAAAGGAGTTTTTTTTAGGTCCTTCAAGATCAATGTGGATGAGTTGCAACTTTTTTGTTGCTCTCCAGGCATATTTCTGGAATGAAAATCTTGCTTGTTTTCTATATTGACAAGCCTTGCAACATTGTAATTGTAATTTCAAGTGAGGTAAGCCATGGGCCAATGCCTTTTTTTTGCATATTTAACACTCTTGTATAATGAAAACGACTTAGGCTTTTGTGTCAAATTTCAACGTTGTTTCAAATGACAGAATAAACTGCTTACTTCTCCTCCATTGGATAAAGTGAGAAACTTTTGCCCCTTATTTTGATTTTGAATACTTCATCATCGTTTACATCCTTGATCAAACATTACTTCTTCTTGAAGATGATTGAAGAACCCTTCTCAACTATCTGCCCAACACTTGTAAGTTTTGATCAATGTTAGGTACATACATAACGTTGCAAATTAATTTTGTGCCTGTGCAACTTTCAATAGCTACGATTCCCTTTCCTTTAACGGTGATGTGTTTACCATTACCAATTCTGATTTTGATATTTGTTATCTGTCTAGATCTCTAAAAAGCTCTAGATCTCCAGACATATGATTGGTACTTCTGTTATCCACTAGCGAACATTCACTTGTGTTACTGTTAGTGATCGTGGCTCTGTCGATTTGACCTTACGATCGATCCTTGGAAATCGGTCAAAACAATAATTATTTCCAAGATTGCGGTCTAGGTTTCAACCTCGGGTCGTCTCACTTAATTGGAACCAAATGAAAAAGGTCTAAGCTAGCCTAAATGTCAAAAATTGCAATTAAAGTTGATAAAATGGGTTTGGTCATTGAAAGAACTAGTAACAGTAATTAAAATTGGAGAAAAAGTATAAAAGAATGTTTTTGGGTTTTTAATAAAATAAATGAACTTGAAATTTTGGGTAATGATCAAATGATAATAAATCCTCTTGAAAATGGGCGCAGGCTATCACAGTTCAAAAATGAGTTTTCGGGGATAGAATCCACTAAGTTTCGAAAGATCAACCCTAAAGGACTCTTTAGGTCCAAAGATTTAATTAATGAACTCCATTATTTAAATCTTTGTTAAAAACCTTAGTGTGAAAATTGGACAAGTAAATGCAATTGGTCAACCGGATAAAATCACAACCTTCTAAATCAAACACAACTAGGTAGATTTTGAAAGTAAATGCAATAAACGAATGACATATATGAGACTTCATATATTAAGCATCGAAATTCTACAAATGACTATGTCCAAGTATCAACAAAGTGTTCACCACACGGTTAAACTATAACAATGCTAATCTAGTTATACAGATGCAATCTCTAACTCATAGTTTACAAAGATATAACTAAACTTCAGACACAATGTGATTACTCCCCTTTGAAGCTTCCGGTGAACTCAAGCCATTGCTACATCTTCAAGAGGAAATATGATTCAGCTAAGCATAGCTCCGGACTGTCTGTTGACTGCTGAAAATTTAGCGCCTCCCATGGTAGCAGAAGAAGATACTAACAATGGCGATGATGGTGGTGATGGTTGATGAAGATGAAAACTGGAAAATGAGGAATGAAAGATGATCGCCTTCTCTCTGCCTCCAAGAGTCTCCGAAGTGTATTCGTCACTGTCCTCACGTATGTCCGTCCTCTCTGACCTAAAAATAGCAAAGCTTTTATATAATGGATGCAGGTCGGGACAGAGCAGTGAGACAAACTTTCCATTTAAGGTCAGATATCTGCTCGTACGTCGTGACGTATAAATAAAAATTTGTCGCAACGTGTAGAATTGCCTGCTCATCGCATCGTGCGAACTAACATACGTCGTGACGTGTGGAAATGATTCGCTCGTCGCGACGTGCGGATAGACCTCCTGACTGCTGACTTCCTGATGTGTTGACTCCTTTGCTCCTGCAATAAAATAATAATAATTTACAGTTTCAATTGTCCTCACGAAGATTATAGAAAAATTAATATCAGATCATGATAATTTACCGACAAATTATGAATTAAAAAGAGCTTAGTATGAGGAACCAATTTAAGCACAAAATTCATCAATTAGGAGTCAACGAATGCATAAGCCGCTATGAAAATGCAGCCAATTTATAATGTAAACTTGGCTCAATCAGTATTCCTACTAAGATGTATAACTTACGTTAACATTTGTACTTTTCTAACTATCTCTTTGCTCAGTCATCTTTATCGGTACATATACTTCTTATTTCAATCAAAATGTATCATTCATCATACTTGATCCCAAAATTCAGAACTATTTTCAATCTTTCATTAAGATTCACGATTCATAAATCCTTAATTTAGGCTTGGTTAATCCTTTCATGTGAAACTGATCTTCAATTCCATAGAAAATAGTGCTTTGATTTGCACAAACTTGAACTCCACATTCTATGCTCCTTTTTGTACTAGATCTGATAACCTCAATATCAAATTCGTGTTTCACTACTATTGGGATTTATGCTTAATGCATTAGATACAACACTAACTTTACTTGGAATTACTCATTTGTACAATCATAGTTTTTTAGTACTTCTATCTGCTGTCTGAGTCTTGTATTCAATTCTCTTAATTCAATAATTACCTCAAACTTTAATAATTTGTACATGCAATA
>JANTPM010000007.1:26148155-26164552 GCA_025434745.1 Erythroxylum divaricatum
TGATGATGAGTGGCAAACTAGCAAGCTGGCGACGAGCAATGAGCGACGTGTTAAAGGAAAGAGACAAACTCACTCGAGGGTTCCAGATCTGAAGTGGAAATCGACCCACCTTCAGATCTAAAGCCCATTTTTATATCTAAAGGGAGTGAGCAGAGCTTCGTGCTCTTGGGTCCTTACCCGTGCTTTTTGAATTTTTAGGAAATCCTTATCCCACGGTCTGATTGTGGTCTCTTGCTCCTTCACAGTGGCTGAGGCTTCAGCCTCACCGGAGGGTCTCCCCCATACTAATCAAATGGTCATAAAATGGGGAGAAAGCTCCCTCTCTTCAACAAACTTTCCAGCTCTTTCTTCGATCAGGAAAAAGCTTCATAAGCTTGTGGACATAAGGCAAAACAACAAGGGTGTACCGAACCCAACCAAAGAAGTTGAGACAAACCCAAGAGTAGGGGTAAACTGGAGGCAACTAATCCCGAAGATACATCATAAAGATGCATTAAAACACTACCAAAACGTGTTTAACGACAACATCATTACACCTCCAATAGAGCTCCTTCAAGCAGGTGTGAGGGCTTGGTCCTCTACGTTAATGGATTTTTTCTAGACTAAACGACTTGCATTTCTAGTCATTAATGCATGGGCAAAAGCACGTTGGAGCCCAAAAAGGACTGGAATGTGTAATGTTAATGGAAGATGGCATCTTTTTATTCAAATTCTCTGAAGCCTCCAACTTAGACGAATTAGTTGAAATGGGACCTTGGCATATCGGGGATCAACCGAAGTCCGTGCAAAAGTGGAGGTCGGGCATGGAGTTCAATCGGGATACCATAGATGTGCTTCCAATTTGGGTGCAATTTCATAAGCTACCATTGGAGTTCTAGACAATTGAAGGGTTGAGTTTTCTCACTATCTCCCTAGGAAAACCTATAGGCATGGATTCCCAAGCAGTACGAATAGAGAGGATTAGCTATGCTAAGGTATGCATCGAAATACCTAAAGCATCACCATTGTCTAATCAATTTCCTCTTATGCATATGACTGATACTGGTGAACTTGAGCAAACAATTGTATGCTTCGAAATACCTAAAACATCACCATTGCCTGATCAATTACCTCTTATACGTATGACTAATACTGGTGAACTTAAGCAAACAATTGTGCATATCTCCTACCTGCGGCAACCAAATACATCCTCTAAGAAATGTACCCCCATTGGTCGAACTTTCCAATCAATGTGGCATGATGAATTAATGACTGGTGATACTGGAATGGTTCATTATGAGCAAGTAGTTAATGAAGTTACTATTGTTTTATGGTGAAGAGCGTATAGTGCCTGTTAGTATGTATAAATCGCAGAATCTGGTTAGGGTGACAAACTCTGCACAGTTGGTTATTGAAAAGGAAGGAAAGGATGATAAGGCTATGGATATTTCTACCTCCTCTGAGAACAAGACAGTGCAAGTAGTAGAGATTATTACCTCCCCTGAGTATAGAACAATGGTTCCCGAAGGTGATTAAACAATGGTGGCAATTAGTTGTAGCACAGAACAAGTAGATGCAGATATTGACAAAACAATGCAGCATCAATCAAATGGTTTTCAACTTGTTGGGTTAAGTAATAAACAAGTCGACAAATACATTTCCCAGGGAAAGATAACCCTTGACAAATCCAGTGTTAACAATGAGGAGAATCTAGACCATGAAACGAATGGTTTCACTTCCCAATATTCGGAGTACTGTCAGAGGGATTGGGCCAACATACTGTCTCCACTCACAACTGTAGGGCTAACTGATAATCAAGGGATAGGGGAAATCGAACAAACAGAGGACAGTGATACCCCACTAGCAATAGACCATGTCCTAGACATTGTTGGCAATTTTTGCATACAATCCAAATCTGTAAAAAAGAAATCTGCTAGGAAGAGAAAGCAAAATCTCAAATACTAGAAGTGCTGATTGAAGGACAAGACAAAGCCTTTAAAGATGTGATTGAGCCATTAGAAAGGGTTAGTGTCAATATGATTCCAATAGGTAAACAAGACTTTAGAGTTGTCAATTTGATGATGGAAGCGAGATGGGAAGCCTCTGAAGTACCTCTGTTCTCAGAGGCCTAATTTGTAAACACTAACATCTTTGATGTGTAGTTAGGAGGGGCTTTTACGTCGTTTTTCTAATTGATTTGTTTGTTTTTTGTAGTGTGTTGTTGCTTTGTTGCAAGAGACTAAGGATAGTAATACTACTGTCTTAACATTGTTCTCCAACTTTTTTCTATCAATCCAATTTTTATTTTTTCAAAAAAAATGATACGAGTTATTCCTCCTCTTGTGCAACTTCTCTCCTTTGTAATAATCACATGCTCCTAAAATGTTTGTGTCTTCTATGAGTGTAATAAATATATTGAAATTAATTATCACTTTATGTAACACCATATTAATTACTCAGGACACTATTCAATTTGTCCTTATCATATTCTCAAATTGATCGAAGATATTTTCATCAAATTTCATTCAGCTTATAATTTCAAGAACTTGCTTTCAAACTCATCAAGATATCTATCTCCTTACTACTACGAGTTCGAGGAAGGATGTTAACTTATATAACAATAAGATATTAAAGGATATATCTTATGTAATACTAATATATTATTATGATATATCTTTCATAACAGCAGCATATAATTAAGCGCATGTGAAACAAAAGTTATGTATAAATAATTTCATCATATAATAATTTAAACATACACAAATATATAACTTCTGTTCCTCTAACTTCGTTTCTCTTTCTTAAGACCAAAAGTCATGTTATACATCATCAGTCACATATTTCTCATCTTTCATTCGAAGGGTTTTATACACTGATTTAGTATATTTTTCTTTTCGACTGTTCGATTGATTTTATGATAACTGAATAATTGTCAGGCCCAATTCCAATTAGTTGATGATTGGACTACAAGAATGTGTTAACAGTTCCAAAACGAGAATTATAGTTCATCAGCTTTGAGATTTCTACGTTATTTTCATATGAAGAAACAGAAGACGAACTGATCATCTTCAGGATTTCAGAGTGAAAAGGTTTGAAGACGGGAATCATATATCATGCTCATTTGGTGGGTTCTTCATCAGATTAGTTGGATATTAACTTTAAAATAGTTGCTCTTGTCAAACTTGTGATCATTAGAAACTATATAACAAGTCATTTCCTTTTTACACAAGCAACGTAACTAATTATTCTTTGTCAATCAGCATTTTAAGTTATTTTACTTAGATTAATACTACACTGAACCAGAAAATTCACCCGATTCGAACCTGACACAATGCTCTTGGAGCCAAGCATACAAGTATGGTGACTCCAGATAGAGAGAGAGAAAGACAGAGTGGTCACTCTGTGTGTTTATACCAGAAGAGGTTTACATCATGCAAAATAGTTAATTCCAAGAGCTTCATGCTTTTCTTGCCCCCAGACTTGTCATACGTTTAACTCATTCTTGTATTGCATCTCTCCATCTCTCAAAGAGCATTTGCTAAAGAAACTTTAAAGTTGCATCTCTCATCATCACCTTCCTTTTATATCTTCTTCCTAACTTGTATACTTTTCTTCCTTATCAGTTAAAATGGTAAGAACTCCATGCTGTGACAAGCTCAACGTGAGAAAGGGTCCTTGGACCGTCGAGGAAGATGCAAAGATACTCGCTTATGTTTCCAAGCATGGGACAGGAAACTGGACTGCTGTACCAAAGAAAGCAGGTAATTTAGGGTCATGAAATGATAATCTTAGTTGGATTCAAGTTTCACGGTTTTTGCAGCTATTATACTAACCATTTTGGATCTCCTGTGACTTGTATACTATATGTGAGCATATTCTGCAGGACTCAGGAGATGTGGAAAAAGTTGCAGGCTTAGGTGGACTAATTACTTGAGGCCTGATCTCAAACATGACAGCTTCACACCCCAAGAAGAGGAATTGATAATTAAGCTTCACGCAGCCGTTGGCAGCAGGTGCGTGGGTTGTAACTTGAGATAAGTTGCATTTAAGCTAATTTCACCATTTAGTCATGAATCTAGTTAAATTAGATTTGAGTTAAAATATTTTCTGAATATTTCAGCAAATTCGTACTAGTAAAGTGATCATACTACTCCAAAGAAGACTTTGTATTCACAGTTACAGGCTTTTATTCATTGTGATTTAGAGTCATCTCACTCAATTTTGTTATGAAGCTTCGTTCTAACCTGCTTCCTAGGTCTCTCATGGAGATTATGCTTTTTCTGTAAGTCATTGACTTGGGAAGAGGTCCTGCTAGTTTTGGTTCCTTAAGCTTATTGTTACAAAAATCAACTTTCACTTCCAAACTTGAGATCCTCTCGAAGAAAAAAAGTAAATTTTGACAACCTTAAACTGACCTGACAACGATGCATGAAGTGATTCCAACTTTTCCAATAGAATGTAGCTTTATCATTTCAAAAATTAATGACTCTCTCCCTCTTTACTGTAATGTGTTGTGTTTCTAGATGGTCTATCATAGCCCAGCAATTGCCCGGAAGAACAGACAATGATGTCAAGAACTATTGGAACACCAAGCTAAGAAAGAAGCTCACTGACATGGGAATAGACCCAGTTACTCACAAGCCCTTCTCTCAAATTCTAGCGGATTATGGAAACATCAGTTGCTTCCCAATATCTGGAAACCGAATCGGATTGCTCAACCGTGATGTGAAGAACGCTATTGCCTCCAATCCAGACCGAGTTCCAAATATCAACGACCGTTTGATGACATCAATGAGACCACCCAAGATGGAACCCATCCAAGAGAGTTTCTTGAGCAACAATTTCTACAATGAGCCTGACAAGAATTATGCATTCGATCTTCTTGATCAGCTACAAGCTATAAAACTGGTGACGGAAGCCTCAAGTTGCTCCAAGTTTGAGAGTTTTTCGCAACCTTTCCTTCAGGATGGCTCATTATCATCGACATCATCATCTTGTTCCTCCACTTGCTCTACAGCTGCTCAAGAAAAAGCCCCACTTAATTTTAGTTGGCATGACTTCCTTCTTGAAGATGCATTTTTCCAAGCTGAACAGCAGGGACAAGACATCCCAGAGGAGTTCTCATCGAGGAATACATTAAACCTGGAGCAAGATTGTTATCAGAATCTATGTCCACAAGTTCAAGTCCCCTGCGGGAATAGTCAGAAAAACAACAGTCCTGAAGCAAAAGGAGCCAACCCTTCAGCCACAAGCAATAGTTTTCAAGTTCCATCTACCATGGCCTCTCATGCTTCGTTTGTTGAATCCATATTGGATAGGGAAACAGAGATGTTCTTGGATTTCCCTGACTTACTTGAAGAGCCATTTTACCCGTAAGTTTGACAAGTACACAACTTCCGTATTTGTAATAAGGCTGTATGCATGGGCCCAGTAGGACTTACAACTTTCTGTTTCTCTTATGTCATTTCAAGGTTGGGATTTTGTTTGTTAAGTAGTTTTGTCGTTTTACTGCATTTTCGCATGACAAAAGCTAACCGGAATATTCAAATCTCATGATTATATAATCTTGTTTAAACGTTGCCTACGGAATTTCGGCGATCAATTAGGACGCGGGCAATAGGAATAAAAATGATAACGAGATTAAATATAAGAAAAAATTAGAATAAATATAAATATTATAATTATTATGACAGGTTAAGACGAAGAAATATTAGTTTGTTAAAAATATTAAAAAATAAAAATTTGTTAATTTTTTTATATCAAATTTTAAATATATTTTAATTAATTATATTTAATTTATGCATTATAAAATGTTAAAATCAAAAATATTTTGATATTTTCTTTCCAATAGCTCTTAAAGAAAAATAATTCAATATTTTCTTACATCAACAATATATCATCAGTTACATAATATCTTCAAAATATAGTTTGATTATCTAAAATGTTGTACAATTCATCAATATAACCATAATATCCACCGTTACTATAGTAAAATCAAGTAATATAGCTTAATACGATTTACATTCTTCTGATAATGCAAATGATATTATATTTTAAGTAATTAATGAATAATATTTTAATTAATTACATTTTAATTAATTATATTTTAATTAACTTATTAATTAATTACATTTTAATATTTTAATTAATTACATCTTAATAATATTTTAATTAATAATATTTTATATTTTAATTAATAATACATTTTAATTAATTATATTTTAATTTTATGAGAGGAATGGTTTTGATTCCTGCAAACACTAATATTTTTATTTTTACTTTTTTCATGCCCTCCATGTATGGGAGGAATAGTTTTGATTCCTACAAATATTAATATTTTTTAATTTTTTAATTTTTATTAAATATAATTAAAAATATTAGTATTTTCAAGAATCAAAACCATTCCTCTCATATATTAAGGATATGGACTATTACTTAAAACTGAGGTATGAAAAATTATTTAATCAATCATAATAAATAACTAACCATTACCACTCATTCATTTCTCGTTGATTTATTCTCATATTCCCTTAACCAAGCACCCTCTTAGTTGAGTTTGTCACTTTTTTTGTTGTTGTATTGATGACAGAAAATAAAATTAGAGCAAATAGATTGAGAGGTGAAAAGTAATCTTACCAATAAAAACAATATCATCATTTGCATATTTTATTATTGACTTGGCATGATTGTAGCTTACCAAATTAATAGGAAACAAACAAATTGAAAAAAGCATAACACATAAATAAAAATTAACACTAATGTTCCCGTTTAATTAGTGTAATGAATCCTAGCAGATACCATTCGGCATATACCGTACTGGCCAAAAAATAATACAAAATGAGATGTTTCGATACCAGGTTCAAATACCGGTTCGTACTAGCCTATATCGTGTGGCTTGACTCTGCTACCTTCTTTTTCCTCTCTTTATTTTTTTTACACCCTCACTCTCTCTCTTCTTCACTATCATTATCTCTTTTTATGAATAATAATATAATATTTAAATTCACATAATAAATAATAGTTATATTTTTCTACAAAGAATAATTAAAAATATGTTAAATTGAAATTAAGAGGCCTCAAATTTTTGTATTCCTTTTAAAATTGTTAATATAAATATAACAATATTTTATTATTAATAACACTTACATATTAAGATAAAAATATATATTTTTATTATTAAATATTAAATATTAAGATAGAAAATATATTTTATTATTGATAATAATTATTCTTTTTATTTTTATTTTGATGTAATTATTATTTATTATATGATAAAATTGTAATATTTTAAATATTTAGTATTATTCTTAATTTTATATTTCTATGATGATAAAATAATCTTTTTTCATATTAATTGTGGTTATTATTTATATATGAAATATGTGAAAATAATATTATTTAACATGGGTGACGGTCATTTGGTCTTCAGATTTGCAACTTTTCAATTCAATTTTCTTTTTATCGAATAGACCCCTCAAGAGATGAAGACATATGTTTATGTATTTGCTCTTTTCTTCTACGATTGGGTTGGTTGCTAAGTTAATTGTTAAGACATTATTAATAAAAAATTACACTAGCTCTTCAATTGGATTGTATATATGATTCATCATGTTGCATAACCAAACAACTTGAACAACAGTTGAAGATGCAATAATATAATGTATTTCATAGATTGACTGTGCTACTAGACTGTTTCTTAGAAGATAATAAGTAAACATTAGATCATAAAAGAAACAATACCCATTAGTTCTTTCCCAACTGTCTAAATAGATCTCAATCACTATCAGAATAACCACTAAGATGAAGAATAAAATAAACTATGATTATAAGTACCCTTCAGGTGTCTCAAAATCCTCTTAGCAATGTGTATATGATATTAACGAGGAGACTCTATAAATTAATATACTAATCAAGAAGATACCATAAGAGATGTTTGATTTTGTATAAGTCGGATAAAAAAAGGCCCTTCTCCATTCTCATACAACCTTATGCCAACCTCCACTAGATATAATTGCAATCTTGCATATAGAATTTCTTCAAAAGTTTAAAAACATACCCCATTTTAAAAATTAAGTACCATCTTGAACAACTTCTATGCCTAGGAAATATGGCATTACCTTAAGTACTCTTATCATTTTTAACTCATGCTTTATATAATTTTTTAACTCTTCATTTTTTTTGGATTATTTAGTGCATATAAGGAAACAATAATAATACATGCAAGGATCATTGATTTTCATGTAAGTATGTTCTAATGGGCATTTCTTCAAACCAGCTTCATAAAGAAATGAATAAATGCACCTGTTTTCTAATGAGCATTTCTTTAAACCAGCTTCATGAAGAAACGAATCAATGCACTTGTTTTATGCTCAATTACCTTTAATACAAAGGTTGGAGTTAGAAGAGATTTAGAGTTAAAACAATTACCTTTAACTAAACATGACCTCTAACACTGTCATGGCTCAAATCATGTATGTCTTCAAGCGTTACAAATAGATCCACATTTTACATCTACAAGCACGCTCCAAGTTTGTACCCAGTTCTCTGTAGATACAGTAGGATCCACTCCACGGTCATCAGAAATAGGCATAAATATCAACCTAATGCTGTTAAAGTTTTGATAGTGCCCACCATCGTGGCCTACATCTGCCCATTGAAAACCCAAATTTTATTAAGTATTAAAAATCCTAATTTTTATTTTGGTATCTAAAGTATGTTTCTTTTTAATTTTGTTTGGTTTTGAAGATATTTGTTTATTTGGTAGTCGTTAGAGATATTTCACTTGTAAACCTTTCAAAGATTTCTATCTTTATGACATTCAAATATTTTATGAATTTGGCTCTAGGTCATTATAATCAACGGGTTAACTTTCTTTCTACATATGTGTAGCTTTCTTAAGTTTGATTCAAACTTATATGTGAGTTCCTAAGTGGGTTCACATCAGTTACTATAGACCTTGATCCTACATTAGGTATGTTTATCCTTTTCATCTTTATTTTTATATATTATCCTTTTTATCTTTATTTTTTTGTATCATTCAAATTCTATTATTATTATCAAAAATCATTATCATTTTTACTAATTTTCATTCTATTATATCATATTATTGCTTTTAAATTTTTAATCAAAAAACAAATTTTATCATATTCTTATTTTTTTACATTGTATTTCTCTATTTTTGTGTTAAAGTTTCTTCTTTATCCAAGTCCTCCATTTGCTGCCATTGATATTAGATTATTCATGTGTTTATGGAAAAAAGAAAAGAAAGAAGGTGTGAAGGAACAATTACCTAAAAAAATTGGTGTTAAATACAATGTGGAATTCTTGTTAGCCTTTCTTGTTTTATTCAGTTTACATATGCTTGCTTAATCCTTAAATTATTTTTTTCTAATAATTCTTATATTTTTTGACTTTATAAGGTTAAATTTTTGATGAGTTTGCTTTTTTATTTAAAGAATTTATGACGGAGTGAAATGCTAGTAGTTTGTCATCTTTGATAGTAAACATATGAAGGGGTATGAAAATAAGTTTTTTAGTAACTTTTCTTACAACTTTCAAATATATACACTAAAGGAGTTATAACACCAAAAGAAAAGAAAAATAACTCGCAAGTTATATAAGCTATACTACAACAGTTTGAGAATATGAACATAAACCTTAAGATGAACATCATATTACTGAGGAGATCCTATCAACTTGTAAAATTGTAAAGGGTACTACATTATTGAGTTCCTAATGAGAGAAGCCTACTATATACAATCCAATACTTCTAAAAAAAGTTATTAAAGATAATAATAATGAACTTAGTGCTAATAACCTTAATTTAGCTTTTAAGGATGAAGGGGATGAGCTTAGGACTAAGAGAGGAATTACAATCATAAGGGATGATGGAGAAGTAGGAGAAGCAAGTGAATCAAAGGAAAAGGAAGTTATATAACCACCTAAAAAATCTAGTGATGAGGGTTTTAAGTATGTTATCAAGTGTAAGATGTTTGTTACTAAAAAGGCCTTAAGTCTTCAAATCAAAGAAAATGAGCTAGAGTCACAAAGGAAAAATATATTCCATGATAAATGTCATATTCTTGACAATGTATGTAGACTAATTATTAATGGATGAAGTTACATTTATGTGGCCAATGCTACTATTTTATAGAAATTAAACTTACATATCATGAAGCATCTAAAGTCATACAAGCTTTAAATACTAAATGAATATGGTAACGTGAAGGTCAATAAAATAATGTTGTTTTTTCTCTTAATTAGAAGTTATTGTAAGGAGGTGTTATGTGATGTGGAACCTATTTATGGTAGCTATATTCTCTTAGGAAGATCTTAGGAGTTTGATAGAAAGTCTAAAAGGATGAGTTTACAAATAGCTATTCTTCCAATATGAACAATAAATCTATTAATCTTATACCTTTAACATTCAAGGAGGTCCATAAGACTGTAGAGACTGAAAAGAGAGATTGAGAAGAAGAATAATGAAATTTGAGGAAAAAAGAGGAAGATAACGAGTGTTATTTATACTGATCAAAATAATAAACAATTTCTCCCTAGAAAGAATTAGGCATTTTTTGTCCTTTAGTATAGTCCTTGACATGTCCAAGATGGTCATGTTCTTTTACTCAATAACCTTGGCATGCTATAAAGTTTATAGAGGAGTGATATGGTGTTATACTCCATATTCTTCACAATACCTCTTAAATTCAATAGAGGTACATTTACCCCAACCATTTATATGCAATGTTTTAATACAATAGTCACCTTGTTTTTCCA
Organism: Erythroxylum divaricatum; assembly: GCA_025434745.1. Lineage (NCBI taxonomy): Eukaryota > Viridiplantae > Streptophyta > Magnoliopsida > Malpighiales > Erythroxylaceae > Erythroxylum > Erythroxylum divaricatum. Next base: position 26,158,911 of record JANTPM010000007.1, read on the forward strand.
CATGAGTATTGAAAATTTCTTATTTCCTAAGCGATAAACAGACCTAGATTGTATGGTAAAATCATCAATAAAGATTAAAAAATACATCATTTTTGTTTAACTCAACATTCATTGGATCACATACATCAAAATAAATAGGCTCCAATGGTTAGGTTGCATGTTAATTATTTCCAGCTGTGGATGGAAATCTACTTTGTTTTCCAATAATGCAAGCTTCATATAATTTATTAGGTGGTTTATACTCGACAAACATTGCAACATATTCCTTTTTGCAAGCAACTTCACACTTTAGAAGCTTAACCAATTTTTCATAGCCTATAAACATGTATAAATTTCATTGGAAATATAAACCTACAAGATAAGATTTTTTAAGGACCATAAGAATGAATTTGTCTTTTGTATTAAAACCTGAAAGGTGATTGTCTTGAAGATATATCTTATATGCATACTAAACATATTGCTCTTCATAATCGATATATAGAAAACATCTTAAATAATTTTGATCTTCATTCTTTAATCTGATTAAAATTTGTCCTTTTTGCAAACTTATTAATTTTGCTATCGTAGATGAATTTAAGATTGAAGCAGGCAAACTTAGTAAGACAAATTAGGAGATCCTTTTTACCATACATATGGTTGGTACACCCTATATCAACAAACCATGTGTAGTAGTTTGGTATTTCATTAATCATCATAACGATCAAGATAGTGTTATTTTGATCTTCATCTTTTTGTGCATAATGATCCCTCTAATCATTCTCTTTATATCCGCATTAACTAAAGTAACAACCGCTTATGAAATGAATAACATTCAATATATGATTTGTCATACCTATCTTTACCACAACTACAATTGCAATTATGATGTATTTGTTAGCCCAAATAAGATTTGTTTGATTCAATTTTGTTGCCTCTATTTCCATAGTTATAACCAACATTGTTTCCATTATTATAGTAATGATAATTATGATCTTGTCCTCTCCTATAAAAATTTTCATGCCTTTAAGTTGTTTCACAAACTTAGTCTGTTTTGATTGAGACCAAACTTTGAAAGGCTTATTAAACTAGTTTCTTCAATTTTTTCTTGTTCATGTGTTATTTATGGTCTTGTAAAATGTAAAATACCATATTAATGGTATTTAAAGATAGATCATGGGCTTCTTCAATAGTCATCATGGCATACTTAAATTTAGGGTTAGTGACTGCAATTTTCTCTATTTTATCTTTCTCTTTATAATCTTCTTTATATATTTGTATTTGATTTATCAAAGAAAGAAGTTGACTTAAATAATTGGCTATATTCTAGAATGACTCTATTTGTAAAATGTCATACTGGTACTTTAAGGTCTAGAGTTGCAACTTCTTAACTTTCTTTACACCTTTGTACATCACAATCAAGGTATCCAATGCTTGATTTAAAGTTGTTACTCCTATAATTTTTTTAAAAAATTCCATCATTCACTCTTTGATGAATAAAATACAAAGTCTTTATATTTTTTCCTTTTTCACATAGTGAGCAACGTTAGTAACATTGTCTTCAAGATTAACAATATCATTGTCTATGACACCTAACAACTTATGGTGGTCAAAATCACCTTCATTTAGACAACTATTAATTGTAGTTTTTCCGAATAAGGATAGTAATTGAGACTTGGTATGAACATATAATATCAATGTTATAATAGAGATAAGTAAATTTAGAGCTAATAGACCAAGAGGGGAATAGCAGTTTTACTAACAAAATACAATGAAAATCACATCACAAATAACAACAAGTTCTCATTTTATAGGTTAACAAACACAACTAAACACCTATTTTTTGACACTATTAACTTGAAGATAAAGATTAAGGAGCATGATTAATAACTCACCAAACTCGTAAGAAACAAACAAATTGAGAATCATAATTGAAAATATACAGATACATCATGACTGATTTGAGTTATATAAGTTCTGTAAAGTTGATCACTAAATCTAAAATTTTAAAAGGTTATACATTGATCTAAAAAATCTCAAAAGTTAGACACAATTTAATTAATTATCTCTTAAAACCTTAAAAGAATGTCATATATAACATCTAAACAAGAGTAGAAAAAAAAGGAGAAACGTGTGATTTCCTCCCAAAGGTTTCACAAAAAGATTTAATTTGGCCCTTGCATTACTAAAGATGCACATCGATCCTTTGTTATTAGATAGATCACTAAAGACCCTTAACAATTCATAATTGAATATATTAGTCCATTACCATTGACTTCGATAAATTTTTGGTAGACATTCATTAAGTTTTCATTTTGGTCTCCTATGTGGCACACTTATGTGTCGAGGGGGACCTTAAGGAGGCATTTTAGTTATTTTAAAATAATTAAAATTAATTTGATTAATTTTGTAATTAATTAATTATGAAATGTAAACCACACTTTTTTGTTTAATTTCATATTGAAATTAACAATTTTTTATTCTAAATGTCTAGTAACCAAATGAAAGGATAGGTATGTTGTCCCTCCTTATAAAAAATAGTAAGTTTGTAATTATTTAAAGTTAATTTTTGGTTTGTCTTTGGTATTTCGGTCAAAAGAGAGGGTTATGGTTCCTCTTTGTTTAAATAGTAATGGTTTTGTTTGTTTGATTTGAATTATTGGTTTAATATCTTGATTAAGTGTCAAATATGTTTGATATTATAATTAAGAAAATGTTTTTCAACATTTCAAAATCAAACTAAAGTTTGGTTAGTCCTGTTGCACTAAATTGTCTATTTGTGGAGATAAGTGAAGATGGGAAAGGATTGTATGTTTGTTTAATATGCCTATGTTACTTTTTCAATACATATATAGTCTCTAAGGCATTTTAATTTAAGTGACTTGATAAAGAGTAATTGCCACTTTATTTAATTGAAATATGTTCATTCATTTTTCCAGTACATATTTGAAATATGCTCATTTATTTTTTCAGTACATACTTATTCACTATGAAATAGTAATCACTTTAAACCTATATATATTGTTGCATATTCTTTTACATGCTTTGATACATGTATTAGTGCTTTTAGTTTCAAATGTTTATAAAATTTGTTACATTATATAATTATAGTTAATGGGAAAGTAAGCATTAGATTATTTGGTGATGCGAATTTCACACAAGGAAACATTGTTCGATATAACAGTCCTAACCCTAAAAATATTTGATAATGTGGACTTAGACTATGTTATCCTTATAGAAGTTTGTGAAATTGGGGCATATTGGGCTATAAGAATATAGTAAGTGATTGGTATTTGAGTTCTGGTATAAGCTTAGTTAATGGTTTAAGGAAATTGGAGTCCATCTAAAGTGCACTAGATTTGAATAAGTTGTTAAAGGTATACGAGCTTAGAGATATTTACTTGGAGCATTTGGATGATCCAATGTATGTATTACTAATGTAAAAGTGGCATGAAATTTGGCATAGATAGATGAATATTAACACTTTGAGTAATTATGTTGATGATATGGATATTATGCATGAGGTGGAGCATATAAATGCTAACGCAAATAGGGATGCAATGCTAAATACAAATGCAAATTCATCTGATAAAGAAGTAGGGCTACATGACAATACAAATTCAAATGCATATGTAAGGGCAAAAAGCAATGAAACCATAGATGCAAATGTCAATACATCTAAAGATAAAGATGGAGGGGAAAATACTAGTGACGAACATGGAGATGGAGATGTAGATGAAGATGTGGATGATAAGAAACACGATGATATCAAAAATAAACAACAAAAGGAATATTCATATACAAATTATTTGTAATATAAGGAAGATTTAAATATAGATGATATGTAACTTAAGAAACAAAACCCTTTTCAAGGGGAAGATATAGATCCAGATTTTGATGTTTATATTGAAGCTTAACATAAAATCTATATAAATTCATCAAATCTTAAAAGTTTCTTAACTAGGAGGAGTATCTATAACATCCCACTACCATAGAGTATATACCTGAACATCCAGAGGACATTCAAGTATATATCCTATGACAATGGTATGTTAAAGCAAACATAATCTCTTAAATGGAATCATAAAGAATATACAATACTTAAAAACCTAAACACTTCATTTCATTTATTGACAAGTTTACATTGTATTCATTGAAACAAATATTTATAATCTTTATAAAAAAGTTCTATATGACAAGAAACTACAAATTACAAACTATAACTCCTTTGATGTCAACTAACATACCTTTGAGCCATATCTTAATCCAAAATATTCCTTTAGACAAATCTTAGGAGCTAGGTCTCCTGTCTCGTATCTAAAAAGACACGTTGTAATTTTTGATGGGTTTTGCAAACTCAATGAGTGAACCATCATTGATGATCTTACCCATGACAAATACACAATATCACACATTTAATATACATTCTTTCAAAACATGAATAATCCAAACAATCACATTATCATGGCACATCTTTTCATCATCACAATTTTAGAAAAAAAATTATAATCATATAAATACAAATGTAGATGTATATGAGATTCTAGATTTGTTATTGTTTTTTGTGACCGAGTGCCTTTTAAATATAGATACAGATACAGATACTGACCCATTGGGCTCAGTTAGAAACAAAAATCACGGAGCAAAGCTCTACGTGTAGAATTCTAAGCTTAAAGCTCTTTCAAACTGGCTACTCTAATCACAACACATTTATCTAAACATGCATTTTATGAAATGCATCAAATAACAGAATATGCCATATCTAGCATTCACTTTTAATGCACAGAAAGAAGCTCATATTCATCGAACCTAAGTCCGACATTCAACTTTCATTGAGTATATAGATATCATTCACAATTTAGAGGCAAACAAAACACTTTCAATACATTCCCAAATATCAAACTCCTCATCAAAGTTTTGAATTCATAAACAAAACACAAATAGTTCAATAATTGTAAGTTAAACAGAATAAATCAATCCTAAGAAGATCATCTAGGTTGACTCATAGTACGCTCTAATTTATGCTATCGCCTAGATGGTCTATAATGTCTGATTGGCATTTTATGTGAGCATCTAAAATCAAACAATTCACACATAATTCACATTACAAAGTCAATCAATCAAACACATATTCATTTGTGCACATATATTCATTTGTCATGCTCCATGCATGATCAATGACTGTCCAGGGTATGTCTCCTTCATCATAATTCATAACCATTCACATATTGGCACTTAGATATGTCTTGTTTGCATTTAGATTAAAACCTTAAGTAGACTTGATCATGCTCCATTCATTAACCATACATTTACTAACTCTTTCCTAGCATTACAAATATTTCACATAATTCACAATTCTTATTCATTCATTCTTAATGCATTATTAATATCCTTCGGAATACATTTGCATTTATATGAATATCTTCATTCATTTAACACTTCTTCATTCCAAACTTAGATGCATTATTATCCAACATTCTTTTCCTTGAAGTATAAGATCAATTATTAATCAAAACTTATCACACATTTAACCAACTTTTCTAACATCAAATTATGTTCTTTTTGCGCAAACCTTAATCAAGTCCAAATGCATTATAATTAAATACCTTAATCCTTAATTGATTCAAGAAACACACAAAAGAACATTTTATTTACTTCTATAAAAT
>JANTPM010000007.1:26236225-26252101 GCA_025434745.1 Erythroxylum divaricatum
TGACCCTTATAGAGTTGGAGTTTAGGTCGGTGATCTTCATGAAAATTGTAGATAATTCTTTTACCTTTCTATAGACACTAAGTTTGCTCAATTCGGAGTCCTGGGTCAAAAGTTATGGTAGTTGTAAGTTTTGATACTGTTTGTGGAGAGCTAGTCGATCGGTCTTAGAGTAAACTTTTAATTTTGTTAGTGTCCGAGCTTGCCATGGAGTCCTTCTTGAAAGTTATGAGGGTTCGGAGTCAAAATTTATGAGGGTTTGAAATCCGATAGGTCAGATCGTTGGGTAGGTTGCTCAGCCCGCGAGCGCCCAGCGCTCGGCCCGCTACCGAGCTCCCAGCGCTCGCCCTTGGGCGAGCTCGCCCGTTTGGGGTCGGTTTTTGACTGACCGACCCCTTTTCCTTCTTTTGGCCATAACTTTTTGCATAGAACTCCGATTAAGCTGATTTTTGAAGCGATAGATTTCTAAGAAAATTTTCTATCTTTTTATACCTGATTGTTTGGTATTGCTTTTAAATTGTAAAAAGTGTATTGAAACAAAATGTGATGGTCAATAGATAAAGTCTGAATATACTTCACTTATTTTGAAATATCTTGAGCTATATAGCTCCGATTGAGGCGATTCTTGTTTTAAATTAAACTAGAGACCTAAATCTACAAGTTACATGAAGGAGCCGAGCTGTAATTTTACCTCTAAGATTTTCAAACTCTGATATGAAGTCGGTAGAGTGTCAGTTTTGACTGTTTTCTTTAGATAGTATTTTGAGCATAACTTTTTCATTCCTAATCCGAATTGAGTGATTTCGGTGGCGTTAGGATCGTTAGATCATGAGGAACAAATTTTCTTATAAAGTTGATCCGAATCCTTCTTTTGGGGGTTTCCCAATTTGTGACCAGTATGTTGTCGATTTTGAGTCTACTATGCTTGTGTGTTTTCGAATGTTGGGCCTCGGAGATGGGGTCCAACATGGAAAGCAATGGAGAGCAGTTGGGCAATGGGTGGCTAGTGGGGTGTTGTGTATGAAGAAGGGGTGATGGCAGTGTGTTAAGCGTGAGTTATGAGGAAGAGACAATGACGGGGTAATGCTGAGTGCATGGTGGCCAATGACAACAAAACATGAGGGAGAATCGTCCAAGAGGACAGTCGGAGATGAAGAGGGATTGAGAGAGAAATGCAAAATATGAGAGAGAAAAAATAAAAAAAAATGATAGAGGTGAATTGGGGGGTGGGTGTTAAATTTTGATTTTTTTGTAAAATAATCCTTGGACTTCTTGAACTTTATGATATCGACTGGTACCACACGAAATTGGCAGTATTGGTTGGTAACGTATAACAAGATTTCATACCATTTTTTGGTTGTTACGATACTTTTCGGCCAATATCGGCTAGTGCGATATGAAATTTGAATAGTTGATCTTATCACATCCATTTTATTTCAAATTAAATCAAAGATTATTCATGTATAAGATATTTTATTTGATTTATTATCAATACATTTTTTTGTCTATCCTTGTGATTTTATTTTAAATAAAATAAAAATAAAATGATTGATTCTTCTTTCCTAATTCCTTTCTTTATTTTTTCTTAGGAAACATTTAATCTGAATTTTTTATTTTCGAAGAAAATATCAATCTATAGGATGAGTTTAGGATGTAATTTGGATTCAATTAAAGAATATGCTTATTTTTTTATCCTAAGGGCAACATGTCTCACAACTACCTTGCATTTTTTTTAAAGTAATAATAAATTTCTATTCCCTAATAACCATACATATACCTTTTGATACTTACCGTTCAAAAAAAATAAAATTGCAAAAAAGGAATCAATATGCAAATTCTAGCCATCATTTTTTTTATAGTGAATACTTTCTAAATTGGGTTTTTCTTTCAATTTTCAAGAAAGATAAGTTTTGATAACTATAAAAAGTTCTTTATCAAACCTATCAAATTCATTTCTTATTGAAATAAAAATTCAATCATGATGTCATTTTCTTGTTCTTGAATGGGTTTATATTTTCATTTCATTTTGAATTTTATTTCTTTCTTTTTAATAGATTTCTATGAAATGTAAAAAAGTTATATAAAATAAAGATATTTTTAACGATTTGAATAAAATACATTTATACTTATGTTACTTACATTATATTGTACTCAACCTTTTATTTATAGATTCTATTATTTCATTATTTTATTTTTTATATTTATAATTTTATTTAAGTATTGTGACTTAAGGAATATAAACTAGGCATATATAACTAAAATTTTTTATAGGGCATGTGGCAATTAATACCTAATTAGTTTACGAAATCATAACAATTAATAAAATAAAATATTTCTATAAATCCTTTGTTGTAGTAAAACTAAGATTCATATTTTTATTTATAATTTATATGTACAAGTTTCTTTCTAGAATAGTTTAAAGTATGAAAAAATCCTTATAAAATTAACTAAAATTGCCAGATTAAGGATTGTTATCTTAAGGTTTCTATAAGAAATTTCCAAGTACTTATTATTCAAATACTTATAAGGAAAGGAATTTTTTTTAATTTGTACATTTCTTAATAATTGTATATTTACTAAAAATCCATTGAATTGATTTATTTAAGTTCGACAAATGAATAAAAATAGTTTGTTTTGCACGTATCAAATAAGAAATCATGAGGAATCATCACTTTTAATATGTAATTACAAATTGTATTTCAATAGATGTTATAGTACACAATCATTACATTCATCAGAATTAAAGTTTAAAACAAAACATTGCAATGTAGTGTCATTTTTCCATAACATTTTTAAAATTGATATCCACCATAAGCAAAATAGATTATATTACAATAATCACTTCAATAAATTTCAATTAAATTTTCTCTTTTATTTGCAAATTAATGTCTTGCTTCATGATCTTTATCTGCTCTTCAATCTCTTTTGTTGTACTTGTTTTGACTATGGTTATTTGAAACTCTTTCTTTACATATATACTTAATTTATAAATCATTTTAATAGCCCTCTCGATAAATTTTTCATCGCACCACTAGAAAGAAATTACATCTTTCAGCCTGAAACAAAAATTAATTAACAAGATAAACATTACACATATCAACATTTTAACCTTATTAAAAATAAAAACTTATCAAATATTTGAAGTATCCATTAAATCTCCTCCTTGGGTTATGATCACTCCATAAAGTTCTTAACGGGATATTTAACCCACAATAACAAATCACATTATCATTATTTGAATTTAATATTGTATTAATAAAAGATATAGAGTCCGTAACTTTAGAAATTATCACTGCAATCTAACATAAATAAACTATACAACCGATCAAAATAAAAGCAATTTAGATAGTTACTATTTCAAATAATAACCTTATGTATAATCTTTCCAAACATAATATTCAATACCTCAGTAAGTTAATGTAAGATAGATAAATCAAAATATGAGAATAATATCATAGGATTATGCAACTTTATTCTTATTCTAATAGGCCTAATCCAATGAGCTTACTAGAGCTTAGTACAAAGGAAACAATACACACCAAATACAATCTCAATTATCTTGTTATCCAATATATAAAGACCAAATATAGTACTGCTACATAACATTTCAGGCAATGAACATAATAATTCACCAATCTTGCTTGTTTGGTCCTTTATCTTGTTGCTTTTGCAATTTATAATCAATGAAAGGATCATCTGATTGGAGCTATAATAAAGGAATTAGAGCATCTTTTTCTCCTAATTTAGTCCCAACCAATGTTATAAATACCGTATCAGCCCTATTATTGGATTGAGTTCTAGTACGGTACTGTATCGATACCCGTTAATATCAAGTACCGTTTAGAACAATTTTTTAAATTCATGAAATAGCCCCTAAATTTTTTAAAAATTGTAAAATAGTTCATTAGTATATTATACTGTATACTTTGTAATTTTACATCAACCATGCCTCCAAAAATAATAATAATAAAAATGTAAAATAGCAACAATTTATTTATTTTTGTGAACATTAATTTTCAAATATTTCACATACAAATAATAACCATATTTAATATGAAAAGGATAATTATCATACAAATATAAAATTAAGAACAATATAAAATATTTAAAATATTTTTGGAGTATTCAACATATATAATAACCCAATACACTTAATAGTCATCAACTTGAATATGTTTGAAGACAAATATAAAAAATTGCATACATGAAGTGAATTGAACTTAATAAATAAAGTTTTTTTTTGCTTCATTATGTATGACTTAAATATGAAATTAGTTTACATAGATGATATTTTGGTAATTTCATCTTTAACGAAACAAAATTATTAACATATTAAGGCATTCATTTACATTATCAAAAACAATGGTCTAATAGTATCAAAAATCAAAATATAACCTTTTTCCACAAAAGCAATAGATTTTTAGGATGCTATATTCAACAACCTATATTAACAATTATGAAAAGAACTTTCAAATTCAAGAGTAAATTTCCTGTTCATTTTATAGAAAGAAAATGATTTCAAAATTTTTAGGAAGCCTAACCTATGTTATGAAATAGATTATGTAAACTATTATATGATATGATAAAAAATAAAAATGCTAAGTGGACATAAAAGCATACCAAAATAATCAAACAAATTAAAAGAAACATTAGGACGTTAACCTTAAGGTGTGATATTGATGTATATAAGTTTTCACCTTTTAGTTTGATTTAGTTGTAGCAATATAAATTGAATGAAGTTTGTGTAGTATAGTCTAAATACATTACATTAGGACATTGATTAATTTCTTCTAATGCAAGTTCTTCAAATCTTGGTATAGTGGAAATGGTGGGTTATAACTTCTGAATCGATACAATATTTATAAGAAACAAATTGTTTTCACCTCTAATTGTAGATCCAATAACTAATTTGTTTGAATATGTTTAGTTTTTCTTTACTAGTTTAATCACATTGATTGATTAACAACATTAAATGAAGAAAATTTTGCATATTATTTTATTAGATTAAAAAATTACTTACATTGCAGTTGGATTTAACTATCATCAAATATTTTTAACTTTTAAAATTCAAACTCAAATATCTCAAATCTCAACTGCAACAATTCCAATACAACACATTGAACACAACCATTCACAATTCCAACACAACACAACCATTCACAATTTCAACAATTTCCAATTTTCAAACCATTCACAAATTCAATATTAAACAATATAAACAAAACACCATTCAAATGTAATTCAGGAGAAGAAAAAAACAATTGAAAACACACAAAAAAATCACAATTTCAATTTGGTTTGTTGGGTTGGGTGTGAAACTAGATCTAAAAAATTTAGTTTCACTTTCAGCTGGCAGAGACAACAATGGTGGACTAGTGGAGGAGAGCAACTGAGCAGGGAACAGGTGCAGTGTAGAGGGAGAGCAGCAAGCAGTCGAGGCTCAGTGGAGAGGCAGACTAGCAGGGGAAGGCGTAGTGGAGAAGGAGAGATGAGGAGTGACGAGCAACAACGTTGAGAGGGAGAGAGAAAATTTTTTGGTAAGGAAACCGACAGTGAGAGTGAGAGTGTGGGGGAGGGGTAGTTTTGTTAAATTTTTTACAATTTAGTCACTGAAATAGTCAAAATTCATAATACCAACCAGAAACACCAGTCGGTATCGGCCAGTAATAGGCAAAACTTTTGATACTAGACAATACCCAAGATTGGTACTGAAGTAGAAGATTTTATATCGTTTTACAACCAATACGATACCTTTCGATCGGTACAGTACAAAATTCAAAATCTTTGGTCGCAACATATAAGAGAATATTCATTCTTGAAGATTGAAATATATTTCTTAGAAACCAAAAATGAGAAGTACAATAATATCTTCTTCGATTTAATAAATAAGTGGTACATAAATGGGAAGTACAATAATGGGCATGTTTGGATAACAGCTGATCAGCCAATTTTTGGCTGATTGACTAAAAATGAACTATTTGACTTCACCAACTAGCCAATTGTTGTGTTTGGCCCAACCAACCAAAATTAAAAAGTTACTAGGAGGCAGCGTTTCAAGGAATCAGTTGTTTATCGTTTCAAGGAATCAGCTGCTTATTTTTTTTTCTTATAATGCCAATTTTGCCTTTAAATTTTTTACCAACGTCATTTACGCCTCTATTGTGTTTAAACCTCTCTTGTGTTCTCTATAAGGTCTCACTCTTATTTTCTCTCCCTTGTTCAGATTACCAGATACCTTGTGACAACTGATCAATCGTATGGTTTTGATTTTTGAATGCGATTGCGATTGTTAGTATGTTACCATATTAGTTGGGTTGCATGTTTTGGTTCTTCTGCTTTCTTTATTTTTTTTATATTGATTGTTTTTGCTTGCTGAGTAGGAAACCAAACTTTCCTTTGTTCTTCTTTCCACTTCTCTTTTATTTTACAAGTTTCAGTCCTAAATCTTGTTCTACTTATCTTGCCTGGACTCTTGGTTCACTTTGCAAGGCGTTAAGACCTGAGACGTCGAGATATGTGGGTTTATTATTTACTGGTGGGTTTTTTGTTTGATTCTCCGTTATTGCAAACTTGGTATTTTGTTCCTAGGAAGTTGATGTTTTAGGATCTAGCATGTACATGAACACAACACCTTCTACATGCATCACAATTTGGTACTTTTTCTGACTTCCCTGAAGAAAATGCTATGTATGTTCAATTACTCCCTCCAAAATTCCAACTTTTATTTCTTTGACTCTCAAAGTTTCCTCCTTTATATGGCAGGTTCCTTGGTATACTCCAGAAGGCTCCTTTGTTTGGTCACAGGAAATCTAGGAGCATTTTTGAGATTGTTCTTTACTGTGTTATACTGGTAATCAAAGTTTATTTTCTTTTCTTCTTCTTCTTGGTGTTTAAATTTTGAAAAGTTCTTAATTTGATTCCCTAGTTCCCTTGTATAATTGTCTTTGAATTTAGAAGACAAGTTATGTTGTTTTAGCTGTTGTAGCTCCTTATATGTTTGATTCAATTGAGAAGTTGATCCCTTTATTGCTTTGCCATTGCCATGTTTGTGCTTGTGTGTGTTTGGTTAGAAGCATATTGGTAGGATCTATCATATTATTGATAATAGCTTGTCCTTTTTCCAATTCATTCAAAAGGACTCTTTTGATATAAAAGGGCCCAATCATTTCAACTATTAAGCTTTATCATCACTCTAATATCAAGAAATTTGTAGCTTCTTGTTTGAATTTATGGACAAAGTACTAGTATATTGTCTAATTGAAGTGGCTTTTTCCCTTGAAGCTGTTGTGAAGGTTAATGACTTGCATATAGAATTCCTATCCATTTCTGAGTTTCTGGTGGAAGTGTCTGATGATTTGTGGAAGCTCACCAAAAATATCCTGTTTGGTTGACATATTTGTCATGTTCTGGTTAGCTTGGATCAAACCATATTCGGTCACTAGTCACTGTCATCTATTGCTGTAAATTTCTATTTCACTAGATCCACTTTTGACTTTTTGTCATTGATGGTATACTCATTATCCATTGATAACAGTTAAATCCAATATGTATGTAATGTCCTTTTTGTCTATACATTGTCAAGTACCTGGAATATTATTCATTTGATTCCTTTCGATTGAAGTTTATATCACTGTCTATAGGTTTTATTTTATTTTGCATATTTTGGTGGAAAGAGGGAGAGGGGTACGAGGATGTTATTATTTGTGTTGATTTATCTTTAACATGCAGCTTATTATTCAGTTGCCTTTTGTGTCAATCTTGTCACTTAATCTTTTGGAGTTTTGTCTTGATTGCATAAACAATGCGAGGCAGGAAATTTTTTTAGTTAAAAGGGGAAATAAAATATCTGAATGGTTGTTCTGGAAAGCATAGTTTCTGGAATGACAAGTAGAATTATATGGACAAACATTCATCAATTCTCATTTATGTTTCATATAAAATAATTGTGATTAAGCCAATGCTATTGTTGCAGTGATGAGAAGGGATTGTTTTATGCTTTGGATCTTGGTGGAACAAACTTCCATGTACTACGGGTTCAATTAGGAGGAACGAATGCTGGTTTTGTTAATCAAGAATTTGCTGAGGTGTCAATTCCTCCAAGTTTGATGGCTGGTACTTCATATGTAAGTCTTGGTACTTTTCAAAGGATTGGTGATAAAACTAAAGGTAGTTAGATGTAAGATCTTTTAACTTTGAAATTTGATTGTGATTTCAGGCACTATTTGATTATATAACAACAGAACTTGCAAAATTTATTGCTGAAGAAGAGCGAGAGCATGAACTTGCAGGCAATGTAGGATTACCTTTTGGAGATTAAAATTTTAGGTACACTTATGAAGTATAATTTTGGCCATTGGAACTCTTCTGCTTGTGCCTTTGTTGTTTGTTCAATTTTTATCTTAAAATTTACATCTCTTTCTGTTGTTGGGTTTAGTTAATTCTGTAATGTTTTTTTGGTTCTGAATAATATGGATTAGCTTGTTTCTTTTTGCATTATTTTCTTGTTGTTGATTGATTGTCCATAATAATTAACTTTGTTCCGACTATCTGTTGTAACTACATATTGATTTAACAGAACATGCCTGTAGTTCCTCTAACCAGTCTGAAACAAAATTTGACTTTTAATGAAAGTATATCTAAGGTAGATGTTTCATTAAATGAGAAGTCTGATAGTAGTTGTTTGAAGTGGATTTACTGCAGTTGAACAACGAAGTATGTTGTCTCTTGTTGCATTAATTTCTTAGGGGCTATAGCTAATTGTTTAATTTACTGCTTTTAACTCCATTTATTACTCACAACTGCCCAACGTCTCTTTTTCACCTATAAAATGGAACAGCTCAACACAATTGTTAGGTGTTAGTCTTTACTAAGTTTTTTCAATCATCAAGTTCATCAAGTTCTTCGAAAGTGTGATGATCAGTGCTATTTTGGGGATTTGCAAATCAGGTAATTATTTCTTTTCAATGATATATAAAGTCTGATCCCCTTAATTGAATTTCTTGATGGTTTTGTAACTTATGTCTGATCAGATTTTGTATCCTTGTTCTCTTATTTGAAAGGGCTTATGTTCTGAAAATTGAATGTAAGGGTTGTTTTCACAGAAAGATCAGTTGCTTTTATATTCTGAAAATTGTTGTACATTCGAAAGTTATATAGTCCACATTAAAAAGCACAATATCTCCATTATTTCTGTTAGAGATGTGTTGTTTTATCGATAGTGCTATTTGGATATTTTTTTCGACTCAAAGTAAACTACTTTCATTTTCTATCTATTTGTTATTTGTAAAACTTAGGAAGCAAATAGTATGATCTTTATCTTGAAAGAGAGAATAGCCTTGTGTTATAATCTTTCGAGTATTTTCATTTTCTATCTGTTTGATCTTTTGAGTATAACAAAAAATCATGGGATTTACTACTTTTTAGTTGACTTCTTAGGATTCTAGTGGAAGCATGAGGAGGATGTTTAAACACTTTCTTTGAGTAGTAGTAGAAGTATATACGGGAGGATGGATGTTGTTCTTTGTATTGCATTTGGTTATTATTCTTTAAGCTTAATGGAGTAACAATACAACAGATGATGTATAATAATGTTTGTTTTCTTTAAACTTAATGTATTTCATTTTCTTTACCCTCATATATTATGGTTATGTATTGGCCATCTTTGACCTGAACTTTGGGTTTGATTCACTGGTAAAACATATTTTTCTTTCGACCTTGCAATTTTTAATGATGGGGCTAGATTTGATTTTCTTCTTCAAGCTACCTGATCTTTTTTTTTTAAATAATGAAAAGATCCTTATCTAACTTGTATTCTTAAATTTGGCATGGAGACTAAACTGACCATTCCTGTTACTATCTTTAGAGTAGCAACTTAGACTAATCGTCATGCAATAACATCAATGTGTCAAACTTTGACTTGATATAGAAAGGTAGTTCTCTATATATTAATAACATAATACTAAACAAATTACTAATTTATACCAATGTTATCATATTGTGACTAGAAATTTTTATGTTTTTTTATATTTATCAAATGCTATGAAATTATGTTTGTTTATTATTATCATTTTCTAATATTATGTTTGTTATTCTTAAAGAGCTGATACATTTGAGCATGAAGTTTTTACTTTTGGTTATGACCAAGGGCATGTTATTATGTACTACTGAACATATGTTCCTTCTCCACCTGATAGTTATAATGTTCATCATCAATTGTCAGCCTATCATGATCATAAGAATATAGATAAGACTAGCGGTTTAAACAATTGGGAAGAAGTGTGGAGAGAATTTACCCCGAACTATCAAGCTACACATGATGAAGGGAGTGAGAGAAGATGTAAAAGGATTTTGGAGGGTGATAGTTCATAAAGTAACAAGAGTGCAAGAACTGATTCCGTTAAAAGGGCAGAAAGATCTGCAGCAATGCATAAGAGGCTTGAAGATATGGTGCAATTGATTGAAGAGAGGCAGAGTGCAAAAATGGAGATCAGTAGATCCATGACGAAAATGTTGGATATGATGAATATTGGTGCATTACAAAGTACTAGTGCTAATGCGTCACATCATGATGTTACGAATGCTTTGGGAAAAATATATACTTTGCCTGGTTTAGAGACAGGTACTCCTAAATTTTACTTTGCTTGCATGTTGATTGAAGATACACAAAGAAGGTCCATTTTTTTGGTTTACCATATGATACAAAGCAGGTTGAATACATAAAGTTTACATATAAGTATGACAAACATAAAAACATTAAACATAGTTTCTATCTATCCATTACTATGTTTAGTTTATTGATTTTATTATTTGTGCACATATGTTTACTTGCTATATTATTTATTTCTTTATATTTAGATATATAAGTGTGTTGGTTATTTATAATATAATTTTACTTATTGATCTGTAGGTATGGATGATAATGTTATGCAAATTATGCAACTTCTGCAAATGAAATAATTGTTGGACAATAAGACTGAATTTTAGGATTCGATGGCTCGTGTGGTGGGTTATATGAGTGGGTATTTTTTTAACCACATATACAAGAAAACATGCATGACTTCCTATCAAACAGAAGAACTATGGATAAATGAATTATTGAATGGTCATAAAAAAGATGTTTTAATACATTTAGGATGAATCAAAATACATTTCGTCAATTATGTATAGTTTTGGAAAATAATTATGGTTTGAGACCTTCAGATAGGATGTCTATTTTGGAGAAAATCGGTTTATTCGTGTATATCCTAAGTAAAGGTTCCTCTAATAGAGATCCTCAAAAGCATTTTCAACATTTTGATGAAACTAAATAGAGTTTTTAAAGAAGTTTTGAATGCTATGGATGGATTTTCAAGGAATATACTCGTACCAAAAGATCCTGAATTCAAGGACATTCCACCATAAATTGCCAGTGATGTTAGATATATGCCACATTTTAAGATAATTGAATATGTTCTTCCTCCCCCTTCAATATATTTTCCATTAAAAAATGTTGTTTTTACCATCTTATGATTATTATTTTATATTAGGATTGGATTGGAGCTATTGATGATACACATAGAGCGATAGTTGTTGTAGAGGAGGATCAAATGAGATTTAAAGGATGGAAAGGAATAACAAGAACAAATGTATTGGCAGCATGTGACTTTAACTTACTATTTACATATGTTTTAGGAGGGATCAGTGCACAATTCTCGTATTTTCTTTGATACAATCGGTAATCCAAGACTTAAATTTTCAAAACCACCGATAGTTAATTTTAAGATTTGTAAGATTTGCTATTAATGATTTAGAATTTTTATGATATCATTTATACTAATTATATTGCTTCTATGGAAATTCAGGTAAATATTACTTGGTTGACAAAGGCTATCTAGAAAGAGAAGGATGTTTGACACCTTACTCAAAGAAAAGATATCATCAATTGAAGTTTCATGGTGCAAATCCAAGAGGATCTCAAGAAGTTTTTAACCAAACTCATTCATCATTGAGAAGTTGCATTGAGAGGACCTTTGGTGTTCTTAAGGCTCGATGGGATATATTGGAGAAAATGCCTAAGTATTCATTAATGGATCAAAATAGAATAATTTGTACAGCTTTTGTTTCATAACTATATTAGAAGAAGTACAACTGGTGACCCTATTTTTAGCATCATCGATCAAGATCCTAAATTTATACCTCTAGATGTATTTCAAGATATTGAAGTTAACTCTACACAAAAAAAACTTTGAAGAACAAAGAACTCGAGATATGACAACTATTCGTAATAATATTACTTCTAGTTTAATGAAAGTTAGACGTCGTTCTTGAATTGTTATAAACCTTCGTTTTAAAGGATGATGCTCATTTCTTTTGCTCTATTTGAATTGTGTTATTAAACTTTATCTGTATTGTTATATTTTATGTTTGGATATATCATCATCATCATCATGATGATTATTATTGTTGTTGTTGTTGTTGTTGTTGTTGTTGTTGTTGTATCTATCTAGGAATGATACATTCATATCCACAAAGATCACCATTATCTTTAGATGATCCTCCCACATAGTCTTTATATTTTAAAGCTGATGTTATCTACTATCATCTTATTCATCACAGCATATAAGATCTTAAAATAAGGATTGAAATTTAACACTAAATGCACATGTAATGTCATTATATCATGCGGAGGCAAGCAATCACCTATAAAGATATGTCATCTTATGTGCTTAGAATTAAATGAAGTTTCTTTAAGATAAACATGATATGAAAATTTTTATTTGAATTAATTTTTAGTTTTTAATAATAAAAGCTTTTCATTATTTATTTGAATAAAATTTACATTGAAACACTTTTTTGGCTGCAAATCAAAACTTAATATATTTAAACTTATTTTTTAAAATTGAGTGTTTTTATAAATGTAATACCTCAACATATACTCTGGAAGTATTATAGCATGTCTAGGGTGTATTAAGAAGTGAATATAACTAATTCAGTACATCTAAGTATATTAATAGACATAATGATACTTAATGTAAAAGACATGGCTAAATGGGTAATTTGTTCATTTCGGCATAGATAGACATACCTAGACGTGAAATATGGATAAGAATTTTTGATATGTTTACTTAGATTTGTGAGCGTGATGTGAGGGGAATTGATAAAAGAAGTATTCCATAAGTAAATGAGATGTTTTTGGTTAAATTGGATGTATTTTTATATTGCTCTTGTATGATAAGACTGAAGTTAGTCAATTTGAGATGTGTACCTCGTGATGGATGAGTTCCACTAAACATACTTCTGTAAATTGGCCATATCTTAGCTTGTATACCTCCAAATTAGATAATTCAAATTGAAAATCAAACTAGAGATATAGATCTAAAATTTTATAAAGGAACTGAAATTTTTTTCTGCCTCTAAAAGTTTTAAATTCTAGCTTAAAATTAAGTTATAATTACTGTCCCTATTTTTAAACAACCTGTATAGTTTTTTTGGTTGGGGGTAATAAAATTTCTATTACCCCTCTATTCCTAGGTGTTAAGTAATCTTTTTTTGGTTAGAAAAATGCATATCGAACAACCAAGAATTCGTCGACATCGAGGAATTGCTAAAGATGCTACCCCTTGTCTTCACTAATTCCACACAGATCCGGAATAGGAAAACGGAAGCTTCATTTTTATTGGACAACTTTTGTCCCTCTCTCTCACATAGCAGCACACCCGTCTTTCTCACTCATATAGCAGCATACCTCTCTTTCGACGACTCTCACAGACGCTTTTCATCTTTGGCTCAATGGCCCTCTCACACTCTTTACACTCTCGTCTTGAGATGCTCCGTTGCGATTTTCGCCAAGTTGTGGAGTCTTGTTCATGCTCTTTCCTCTCACACAAGAAAGAGCAAGAATATTCTCAGTTTGGAGTTCATACAAACCTACAAATAAGAGGAAAGAGCAAGTTTCTCAATGCTCCCCTGCGATTTCTCCAAGTGTTGTGAATCCAAATCACTGTTCTTATCTTAAACTTAATCCATTCCTTTTTTTTCCTTCTCAAATTTGTCATCCCTGATGCATCTTTTTGCCATACTAGTTACCAATCTTTCTTTCGTATCATTTTTTTCTACTACAACAATCTAGGCTCTTGTGGGGTTGATACAATGTTACCCATGAAAGCTTTTTGCAAGGTCTCCAAGGACCCCTCAGTGTTTTCGTCAGGACATACGACAGTTTCAAGCAATTTTTTGAGGATGGTTTTGATGAGCCTCCTATTAGATGGCGGTACAAGTGTAAAGGGAAGAAGCATGGCCCAAAAGGCAAAGATTTAGGGGGACCAGTTCAGAATTAGAAGACTCAGAGTATACCGGCTCGCATGAATAATTTGTTACAATAGAATGATGTGGACAACAAGCATCACGCAAAAAATGTGTTGAGGTAGTGGAAGATGAATATAAGGTGACAGAGGAAAAAAGGACAAGAGAGAAAATTTTTGTTAGTGAATGGATTTTCTGGAGAGAATCAACCTCTCAAATGTTGATAGGAGTGATGTAGCCACTCGAATAGTTGTTTATCCCTTTACATTCAATAAAATTAATCTACAAAGTTCATCTATTACGTTGATCTATTATTCTTGTTCTTGAGTACTGTTGCTTTTGCAATTGTGGTTGTGCTTGATCTTCGTTTCTGCAGCCTAGTCCCTGTAGGAGCTCTCGGTTCCTATCAAATTGGTATCAGAGCACCCAAAACATTTCATCTCCACCAAAAAACCCAGTAACATTAACTCATTCCACCCTTCACCAGATAACCAAAATGAACCACCCAACTCCTAAAGCCCGCAGCACCCACACCAACTTAACCAAACAGATAATACAACCTTTGAAACATCAAACAATACCCATACCAATTATTGTGAATGCAAGGAGTATACTCAGAAGTTGGAGATGCCGCTATTTTCTGGAGAAGATCCTAACTCTTGGGTTTTTAGAGCAGAACGCTATTTCTCAGTGAACAACCTAATTGAGCCACAGAAGTTAGAGGTGACAACTGTTTGTTTTAAGGGAGGAGCCCTTTCATGGATGGGATTTGAGGAGAAGAGGAGGAAATTCTTAACTTGGGAAGAACTTAAGAACCAGATTTTGTTAAGGTTTCCAAGTGGAAATCCAAACATCCTACATCAACGTTTTCTATCATTGAAATAGGAAGGGACTGTGCAGGAGTATAGGGAACAATTTGAAACTCTATCTTTGCCATTGAAGTTGGACGATGACACCATGGTGGTTGTTTTCATCAATGGGTTGGAGAAGAAGGTCAAGGCTGAAGTAATCTTGCTGAATCCTCATGGGCTGGTAGAGACCATGGATGCAGCCCAAAGAGTAGAAGCCCAAGCTCTTGTTCTTACCCATATGAATCCATGGAGACATCATTCTCTTAAAACAACGACAACAATTTATTCCAGCCATAAAACCCCAACTTGGTCATCCACAAACAAAAACACCCAAAACTCTACTACTAGTCCAAACCCACAACCCAACTTCACCACAAATTCAAACTCAAAGAACAGATCATCCACTGTTACCTCTACATCCAGTTCACCTTTCCAAGGAGGGAGCTGTGGGATCTTTAGGGGGTATACGGGGGAAAAGGTGCAGACATGAAGAGAAAAAGGTCTGTGTTTTCGATGTGACGAGAAGTACCACTAGGGTCGTGTCTGTAAGCACCGACAACTCCAGATCTTGGTGGTGAATGACGACTCGAAAGTGGAGGAGGAACAGGAGGTGGCCTGTGTGCAGGCCGAGGAAGGTAATTTGACTATGGGTACGGTAGAAGTGTCACTAAATTCGGTGGTGGGCCTTACATCACCAAAGTCCTTGAGATTGAACGGGGAGATTGAAGGTGAAAAAGTTGTGATCCTG
>JANTPM010000007.1:26303109-26322681 GCA_025434745.1 Erythroxylum divaricatum
TATCACCTAAACCTTAGTCAAGAAAATAGGCTAACCATATGGCTTATTTTCAAGCACACCTACCAATTGTCAACTAGTAATATTTGACTTTCGTGTAGCCACCAACCAAAGCCTTCTTCTTTGACAAGGCAACCAAATGGAGAGGCCAATTTACATACACCATTAAGCTTGAAGAAAACCATATGAATGTATCCCCTTATGAGGGGGAAAACAAACAAACAAACTGAAAGCCAAGCATAGATATAACGTTGTTTCGATGTGTTCCTTTGATGGATATAACTTGGATAAATTTCAGGACCGAAATCCACATGGTGATGGAAACCAGACATGATCTCAATCTCTAAAATTTGCTGGCAGAGTCTGTTCTGTAAAGTATTCAGTTCTGATGGTTTCCACTGAGCAAAATCTCACCTTTGAAAGCAACGAATAATAGTAACCAGTGACTACACATGCAAGGAAAGAGGATAACAACTACATAGTGATTCATTCCAGGCATGTTTTAAATGAATGACTAATCTAAAGTGTTCTACTTGTCATAATAATCTCAGAAAGCAAATATAAGAGGTTGAACAAATGTTGCCAAAATTACTCTCTCTCAATGGATACTGAATCAAAAAGCATTCGACATTCTTCAAGCAAACAGAACCTCTCTTGAATTGTATTGAGATTTAGGTCTTGAAGCTCAAGAACGAGTAAAATTAGCTATCCTACTCGAACAAGAATTGACTTAAGCTAATCGATTTGCATTTATATCAAGCAATGGACTAGTATCATCGATGACCTGTGAAAATAAATTGAGCCCAAAATTGTTGAAGCAGTTGGCAGTAATGTATAAAAAGATGCACCACTTCAACTAGTTGTATAAGCAACTTGACAAAAGCAATGAAATATAAAGGCAGCAGTACTATACTAGGGAAGCATATGACTTTAACAAGGGCTTGGCCAGCTGCCAAATTGGCTGAAATATGAAAGGTGCATCCACAAAGAGAACTTGGTCCAGACACTTTGGATAGTAGTAGTAAAATACATCAAACTACTAGCAATTCAAGTATTAAGACAACCCAAAATGTTTTCAGAGGACATTTGATAAGCAAATGGATGAGAATATAGTAATTTTATTAATACTTAGTTATAGCCTCGTAGGAAATTCTACAAGCACCAAGCTATCAGCCAACAATGGCCCCTCGAGCTATCAGCTGAGACAGTACAAGAGCAAAAGATCCCCCCCTCTGTATTACCCTATCCCTTACATAGTACCCTTCTCTCTCCTCTAACTAATTCTTGTCTAACCGTTAGCTGACTCACCCTTCCCTACCTTAGTGATTTTCCTAGAGTATGTCAACATGGGTTTGTGGCCCATGTTTGGTCCCTTCTCTCTCTTTCTCCTAGAATAAGTCAGTATGAGTTTAGGACCCATAGTGTTATCAATTCCGCCCCCACAGAATTTGCCTTGTCCTCAAGGCAGAAGGAAGGGAACTGCTGTTGCAGTTGGACAACAACTATCCAAGAGGCTTCTTCAATAGGTTTCCCCTTTCATAGCACAAGTCATTCAACAACTTGCTCCTTATTTTTCTGGACAGTTCGTTCAGCTAGGATTGCTTCAGGTGCGAGAGGTTCGATGGAATCAACCTCTAGGCCTGAAGGACGAGTGGGCTAGGACACATGGTTTCCAATCATCTTTTTTAGCTGTGAAATGTGAAATACCGGGTGAACCCTTGAAGTGTCCGGAAGAGCCAGCTTGTATGCCACAGTCCCAACTTTAGCTAGCACTTGAAAAGGGCTATAAAACTGGGCTGAAAGTTTAGGACAGATTCTCCTAGCTATGGATATTTTCCTATGAGGTCTAAGCTTGAAATAAACCCAATCTCCTACCTCCAATTGAACATCTCTTCGCTTAGCATCAGCTGCGGATTTCATAACTTGTTGAGCCTTAATAAGATAGAATTTGGGTTGTCTCAAAGCTTCATCCTTGTCAATCAATACACCATTTACAACATCAATGAGGGATTCCCCAATAAGGAAATGAGGAACTTTAGGAGGAGGTCGACCATACACCACCTTAAAAGGGGTTGTGGCGATTGCCGAGTGGAAAGAGGTGTTATACCAAAATTCAGCCCAAGAGAGCCAATTATGTCACTGTTTTGGTTGTTCAGATACCAAACACCGGAGATAGTTTTCAAGACACCTATTGACCACCTCGGTCTGTCCATCCATTTCCGGATGATAAGAAGTGCTCATCCAAAAAACCGTTCCTTACATCCTTCAAATCTCCCTCTAAAAGTTACTAACAAAAGTTGGATCCTGATCACTTACAATTAACTTTGGGATGCCATGGAGTTTAACCACCTCCTAAACAAAGCAATCAACCACAGCCTTGGCGGTAAAAGGATGTTTGAGAGGGATAAAGTGTGCATACTTCCATAATCTGTCCATAACTACCATAATGACCTTGAACCCTTGACTCTTTGGTAAACCTGTTATAAAATTCATCAAGATATCCTCCCAAACTGAATTGGGAATAGGAAGAGGTTGAAGTAACCCAGCTGGAAAAAATTTTGATACTTATGTCTTTGGCATACTTCACACTCCTTCACAAATTGCAAAATTTGCTTTCGCATCCCAACCCAATACAGACATCCAACTATCCTTTTATAGGTTTTAGTAAACCTGGAGTGTCCTCCCGTGGGAGTAGAATGAAACTCTCGCAAAAAATCTGGAATTAGGGAGGAGGTTTGAGGTAACACCAACCTGTTTCCTCTAAACAATAGCCCTCCTGACAAGTGAAAGTCTATTTCTATTGTAAGGTGAGTTTTGAGTTTCTGTCGTATGTCTGACAGCTTTGGATCGCCTTGATATTCCTCTTGTAACTTAGCAGAATCTACCCAATTAGGAGATGAAACCAAATGATGAAATTATGGTGCCACTGGTGCACGTGATAAAGCATTTGTTGCCTTGTTGTCGGATCCCGACCTATAGAATACCTCAAATTGGAACCATCAACTTGGACAACCAATGGTGTTGATCAGGGGTATTTAACCTCTGTTGTAGTAGATGCTTCAATGTTTTGTGGCCGGTATACACCTTAAATGATCTCCCCTAAAGATAAAGCCTCCAATGTTGTATGGCTAGCATCAAAGCCATAATCTCTTTCTCATACACTGATTTAGATTTGGCAGTAGTTGCTAGGGCCTTGCTAAAATAAGCAATGGGTGTATTTTCTTGCATAAGAATAGCCCCCAATCTAAAACCTGAGGCATCACACTCCACAACAAATTCTTTAGAGAAATCTGGTAGGGTGAGGACCGAAAAAGAAACTAGACAATTCTTCAACTCTTCAAAGGCCCTTTGAGCTTCGGGACCCCAAGGAAAATTATCTTTCTTGGTGAGTTCAGTGAGGGGCCGAGCAATCTTCCCATAATCCTTGATAAACTTTCGATAATACCCAATGAGACCAAGGAACCCTCTAACCCTTGTTACATTCTTTGGAACAGGCCAATCTTTAACACTCTGGATGTTGATAGGATCCATTGCAACCCCTTCAGTTGAAATAACATGGCCCAAATACTTAATGGATTGTTGTCTGAATAAGCACTTCTTCTGATTAGCAAAGAATTGATGTTCAATTAAGAGCTGCAAAGCTTGTTCCAAATGTTTGAGATGCTGCTGCCAACTTCTACTATAGATCAGGATGTCATCGAAAAAAACCAGCACACCTTTCCTTAGAAGTGGTCTAAAAAACCGAATTCATGGTAGATTGAAATGTGGATGGAGCATTCATAAGCCCAAAAGGCATGACTAAGTATTCATAATGGCCTTCATGAGTCCGAAAGGCAGTCTTATGAATATTCTCATTCTTGATTTGAATTTGGTGAAATCCGGATTTCAAATCAATCTTAGAAAAATACTTGGGATCATGCAATTCATCAATAAGCTCATTGATAGTAGGAATTGGGAACTTATCCGGAATTGTTACCTTATTCAGAACACGGTAATCTACACACATTCGCCACGAATGATCATTCTTTTTAACAAGAATTACCGGGCTGGAAAACAGACTGGTGCTGTGTCCGATAGCTCCAATTGCAAGCAATTCCTTGACTTGTTCAATCTCATCCTTATGGTGATAAGCATAC
Organism: Erythroxylum divaricatum; assembly: GCA_025434745.1. Lineage (NCBI taxonomy): Eukaryota > Viridiplantae > Streptophyta > Magnoliopsida > Malpighiales > Erythroxylaceae > Erythroxylum > Erythroxylum divaricatum. The sequence continues at coordinate 26,307,243 of JANTPM010000007.1, forward strand.
CTATAAGGACGGACGCTAACTGGATTGGCTCCACTAAACAGATTAATGGCATGATCATGACTCCACAAAGGAGGAAGTCCCTTCGGTTCTTGGAACACCAACTGACTTGCTTGCAAAACTAAGGTTAATTCTTGAATCTAGGCTAGAAGTAGGGTGGTATTAGTCTCCGAAACAAGCATACTAGTTTCACTTCCTTGCCGTTCATTTTGGGAATCCATGGCAATGGATTGAAGCATTCCTTGCAAGGCTGAAAGTTGTTGGGGCTGCTCACAGCCCTGCCCTCTCAAGGTGACTATTTCCCTTCCCTGTTCAAATCCCCATTTCACTGTTTTTGGCTTAAAATCCACTCTCACCTCTCCCAAGGTTTCCAACCATTATGCACCCAAAACCAGGTCTATTCCACCCAATTGAAGAATATACGCATCAATTATTAGCTCCACATTTCCTAATAACACCACAAGTCCCCTACACCGACCCTGTGGAAAACATTTTGTTCCATTCCCCAATTTTACTCCATAAGCTTCGGTTGGAGTAACAGTCAATCCCAAAGTAGCCACCAGATCTTACGAAAGATAGTTGTGACTTGCCCCACTATCGATGAGGAACAAGATTGGAACTCCAGCCAATTTGCCCTCAATTTTAAGCGTCTTGGACTATCTCCCCATATTCAGCTACTTGACAAACCATCTCCCATACCTTTTCCCTTTCGGTTTCCTCTCTGTCCCCACTACTAGAAGGTGATCCCTCTTCTTCTTCGTTTCCCTCCCAAATCAGTAGTCGCAGATGCTTGTCGGGGCAGACATGGGTAGGATTGTAATGCTGGCCACATTTGTAACACAGTCCCTTAGCTCTTCGATCCATCAATTCTTGGCAAGAGAGGTTTCTGGTTCCCTTTGGACGCCCTTCGACAGTCCTCTCCATGTCGGGTCGCCGATCAACTCCTCCATCCTGATTGGCCCGCTGGTTTACTCCTCCACTAGTTTGCCCCTGGGGTCGAGCTAGCCTGGGTTGCACATTGAGCCAGTTGCGTCCTCCCACAGTCGGGTTTGGAGGTTCAACTCGTGAAGCGCCCACAGGTCTCCAACCCACAGTTGACTTGGAATGTGCCGAAGGAGGGAGCTTACGTTCCACCGCACGCGTCGTTGCTATCAACCGATAACGGGAGGAAGGATCTAGCGCCAAAACCTCCAACCTTGTATCCTCTCGCAGTCCCCCTAGGAAGAGACCCATATATTGATCTTCGGGAAGAGGAAGAACCTGAGCCATCAACATTTCGAACATTTCCACGTACTCATCCACAGTGCCCTGTTGCATCAACGTCTTCAGCTGGGAAAAAGGATTCCCGTTGATATGATCTCCATACCGATCAAACAGAGCTCTTTTGAAGGTCTCCCAATCCAATTCGGGCTTCGACGCTAGGAGAACCTTAAACCAGTGCCATGTCATTCCTTCCATGCAAATCTGTGCCAGCAGAACTCGAAGCTTCGATGGAGTTCCCTAAATGGCGAAGTACAATTCAGCACGAGAGACCAATCCTATCGGGTCGTCTCCTTGAAATGGAGGGAGCTCTACCCGCTTTGCTCGGAGCTGTTGTTCTTCCGACGTCATGGAGGTGACGCCGTTGCCTTCTATTGCAATGTGTTCTGACTTCCCACGTTCCACCGAACTCGACCCAGCCTCTGGTGTTTGGTGTGCAGCTTGACGTTAGAATCCCTCTCGCATTTCGGCGTGCATCACCAATAACGCCCTGGAGAGGTCGTTGACACCCATATAGAAGTTGCCCAGTTGGACCGTATGATCCAACAACTTCGTCTCTACTGTGGTCATACGAGCATCTATTACTTGCCACTTCTGTGATGCCATTTTTTTTTGCATACACTGGGGCTCTCAATGAAAGCACCAATGATAGGCAAATGGATGAAAATATAGTAATTTTATTAATACTTAGCTATAGCCTCGTATGAAATTCTACAAGCACCAAGCTATCAGCCAACCATGGCCCCTCAAGCTATCAGCTGAGACAATACAAGAGCAAAAGATCCCCTCCTCTGTACTACCCCATCCCTTACATAGTACCCTCTCTCTCTAACTAATTCCTATCTAACCGTTAGCTGACTCACCCTTCCCTGCCTTAGTGATTTTCCTAGAGTATGTCAACATGGGTTTGTGGCCCATGTTTGGTCCCTTCTCCCTCTTTCTCCTAGAATAAGTCAGTATGGGTTTAGGACCCATAGTGCTATCAGCCACAATCTTCTCTATTACTGTTAATGACCTTTTTGGATAAAAGAGAAATATTTGTGATATCCTTCACAAAGTCACTTTCTGTTTTATTTTTTGATCAAACTCTGTGATGCTGTTATGTCCATGAGTTGTTGCGATTGAGGATACAAAAGATGATCTTTGATGTCTTTTGGGTCTCTACATTTTACCAGTTCAGGAACTTTAATAAAAGTTTAGTTCTAGTGTTAGAGTCATCCTCTTCTTAGCTTTCATTCTCATTGGTTTTGATTGTGTGAATTGATTATTTCCTCAAAAAGTTAGATTCTTTAATAAGCATCATAAGTATTTTAATAACTTATCACCAATTTAGTAGCCAATCTCATCTCCATACACAAATTTTATTTTTAATAAAAGAAAAGTATACCTATTAACTGACTTACATGCATCTAATGTTGTTTTTCTTTATATTTGAACATTATGCTGGGGACAGAAATGTCTTCTTGGTTAAGCTTTGCAAGTGGTACGCCTTCCTTTCAGGGTTATGTTGGTTTGCCATGTCTTCTTTGTTGGTTTTTGTTGTCTAATGAGGTTTTAGCTCTTGTTACTTAATGAGTTTTGAATTTTTTTTTCAAAATAATGAGTTTTGAGAGTTGACATATCTATTTCACCAAGTAGATACCGAAAGAAAACATATTATCAACTAGAAGTTTCATTTGTTTTCTCTTTTGCTAATAAATCAGGAAGTATTCAACCACAAGATTGCTGCTCGTCCAGAAAGACGCCGCCAGTTTGAAAAGGAGCTCACTTCTCAGATGAATATTGCTTTTGATGTTTTGACAGTTTGTTTGAAAATTAATGAACTTAAGGAACAGGTGGAAATTGTTCCTTTTCAGAAGACTGTTGATCTTGATACTGTAATACAACTGCTTGATATATTGAACTAACATGGGCCTTTGATAATTTCTTTCCTTTTAGGTTCTCGAAGCTTTTGCTTCTTGGCTTCGATTACGGCATGGGTAGGCAGTTCCTTTAATTGAAGTGTTGACAACACAGTATTTTTCTCCTGAAGTGCAAGATACTTATATTTGAAGTTGCAAACAGTAATTGGTGATTCCTGATTGTTCTGAAGCGGTTCTTTGAGGCAGTAATGATACAAAATTCTTCTAAAAAGTTGAATGTAGCAAGTAGAGGATGGTGAACGCCAATAATGCCAGATCACTTACACAGCCTCCTTATTTACTTTTAAAGAAATAATAAATGCTGCCGTAATCTCCTGGAGTCTGCTGTAAATTAAAGCGGATTTTTTTTCCTAAAAAATTTGGAAGTATTTGGGACATGATGGGCAAAGTGGTCATTAGCTAATTTTTTGCAAATTTATTGGTTTTGATTTCTTTGAAATACAGTAATGTCTGGCTTATTGGAAATGGCCTTTTTTGTTTTCTTTCATCTTTCCAAAAACTCATCAATTTTCCAAATCAGACCATTCCCCCTTCCCCATTCTCGTCACCTCTTATGAAATGGTTGATGTTACAATAAGTGATTGGATTGGCTTTACTCAGTATGTGATATTACTTGGCACTAACAGATTTCCTGGTATTTATGTTGAATTGTATTGGTTTCAGGATCCCTGGTTCCATTCTTGCTTCTCATCCATTGGTTCTTACAGCTCTTTCAAGTTTGAGTTCTGACCTACTCTCGGAGGCGGCTGTAAATGGTACTGCTGATGAAATATAAGAACCTCATTGGTGCTTTTAGTACTGTGACAGTTGTTCTTAATTTCAGGAACCATCTGTCATGCCATCTTATGCTTCTGAGATAATTACTTACGTGCAATTGCAAAGGTGTAGAATAGAGCTTGATATTTTGAAATCTATTTAGCTAATAAAGTTAAGTTTGAATGTTGCTGGAGTGACAGTTTCAGAGAGATGAGAAGCTACAGGGGATATATCTGAAAAATTAGAGATGTGTTAAAAATTTTACACCTAGGAGGGTTGTCAAATGCTAACAGTTTTCCTTGTGATATGATTGTTAATACAATTGATGCATTATAAGTTACCAAAAACAGTACAAGTAATGGATGTCTTTGGTAGCGTAACATATGATTTTGTGACATCTATTAATGCCATACTTCTTATCATGAATTGGATAGTTGCAGATCCCCGAAGTCGAATGTGTGCGCTTATCTTCCCGCATCACTTGCACCTCCCTTCCCCACCCCAAAATTAAAACAACATGGGTTGAATATCTGTATTTATTCAAAGTTTTTTTAAATCAATTTTTTCAAGTTTAATGTCTTGTTTGATATCCATTATATCTTTATTATTTCCAACTTGGCATAGATGGTATTTTAGCTTTTCCATACTAAGGGAACTTACAAGGGTGCTTGGGTCCTAATTCTACCTCACCATTTTTATTATTTCCTCTTGATCTTTTGCAGTCATCTCAGAATTGATACACTACACTACGGCAGCAAACTCTGGTGGTATTTCTATACAAATGCCCTTAATTCAAGTAATTGTGCCTCATGTTATGAGTCTTAAGGAGCAGCTTAGAGATCCTTCAAAGGTACTTACAGATGTATGATGATAATGAATCTGGATGAATATAAAGTTGTTGTTTTGCCCAGCTATGTTATGCTTCATTGAAATTTCTGCTACTTGTTTTTGTATTTTCTTGGGTTGGGGGATTATTACTGCCATGAAGACAAAATTTCAAGCATATTTGTTTATACTTTGACTTTCTATCAAGTACCTTAAGCTCAATAAATTGACACTCATAACTGATGGACATGAGATGTGGAAAATCAATTATGATTTCGTTAAAGATCCAATGTTTTCTTTTTATTATTTCATTGAAGGGAATAAACTATTTTCAATATTGATAGCAACCATCTGTATTTCCAGGCATGGATGTGCTAAAGCAATCTGGTAATGGCTAACAAATTCTAGGTGTAGATTTGTGAAAAGCTTAAGTTGTTGGGTGAGTTCAACAATTAATTTATGAGTCTCAATTTTTGTTGCTCCTTAGCACACACATATTTGTTGGGATAAATGTGTGCACAGAATACAAGTACCAAATGGCACGTTGAGATTTAAACTTGATAGCGAAGAGAATATTGTACTTTGTGAAAGAATTATTCCCCAGAATCCTGACATGTTTGCTAAGGATTGTTATTATACCCATACAGCATATGCCAGTGGAAATATAGAATCTGCATACCTCGTTGCCCTTAGCTATTTTAACCTGTGTTCTTTAATGCGAGTGAAATCAATCTTCATTACCATAGTGTCTGATTTCATTTTCAATCGATGCTGATTTGGTACAATACTTTTGTTCTTTTTATTTTTATCTTAGGATGTAGAAGATCTTAAGGCCATTGCTTTTATTTTTATCTTAGGATGAAGAAGATCTTAAGGCCATTGCTCGTTTGTTTGCTGACATGGGTGATTCATATTTTGAACTGATTGCAACTGGTATGTATTTAAACCATCAGTAATCTGCTCAAAGTTTATGTCCAAATTTTTAAAAATGCTCCTCATAGCTACTTGATTTCTGTTTCATGATGATGTATTGGTGATTAGTGTATAAAACATTTCTTCCTCTGTTGTTCCAGGTTCTGATGAGGCGATAATGATAGTGAATGCATTATTAGAAGTTACTTCACATCCAGAATATGATATTGCTTCCATGACTTTTAATTTTTGGCACAGTCTTCAAGTTATCCTGACAAACAGGTAAATCCATCTGGAGCTCAGTTAATATAAGAGCAGTTTTTGGCAAATGGGTGAATAGAGTGGTCCTAATCTACCAGGGATTCCTATACTTCATTTAGCACTGAAGCATCGCTTGAAGCAGAGAGAAGTAGAAGGCTTCAAGTTTTCCAGCCAGCGTATGGATCACTTGTATCCTTGGTGAGTTCATTTTATGAGGACAGAAATCTGCCACTTGTAACTTCACAGAAACCTTTAGACTATGCTGCATGGATTTATGCCCTTAAGACCAGGCTAGATTACTAAATGACAGTGCATTTACCGTCCTTTTCTTTTCTTTTTGTTTGTATATTTTCCCTAGTTCATTACATTCGTTTGATCTGATCAATATGTTCATAAAATTGAAAAGTTTTTCGGAGCCCTAATTTTAAGTCTGATGACACTTGAATTTCTGAAGTGAGATTAAGTGGACTCATGTAGAGGTGATTATCTTATGTATTGTATACTGGATATACTGTTCATAGTGTTTCACTTTCTCTCAAAGTCATGCAGTAGCTAATATCTTAATCTTACTGCTATTGAGCCTATTTAATGCTGGGTTCATTTAGTATAATATAAAATTTCCAACTGCAAGAAATGATCGAAATACTTTATCTTTCTCTTCAGGCATGTCCGTGACTAGCGTTAGTTTCAGCGAACGGTTAATTATCTTTGCCGTTAAGTGTTTCATAAAAAAAATTAACAAGTTCTGAATGTTGCTGCAGGTTAGTTTTCGAGTCCAGTATCCCCAAGATCATCAAAATCTCTCTATTGAAGACCTCAAGGAATTTAAACACACTAGATATGGTAATGATGAACTGTTTGGAAATTTGTACTTTTTGATTGTCCTTCATTAAGCTCAACTAATTGTTGATCCTACGTTGCCATTTGTTCAGTTATTGTTAGATACTTGTTCCTGTAGAGAATCCTGTAATAGTAGTTAGTCCCTTAATTAAGGGATTATCCTTAGCTGTAATATCTAGCTATATTAGGGATTTCCGAATAAGGAGTCTTCCTAAACTATGTAAATAAGGAGTCTTCCTAAACTATGTACCCTAGCTCTATATAAGAACTGCAGCATATGTAAATAATAGCTTCTGAATATATATCGAAGTTTTTTTACAGGTCCCTTCAGATTGTAGCAGCAAAAAGGATAGAAATCATCTAATTACATCTTTTATCCATTTCCGATAACATTTTATAGTCTTTTATTTGTAACAGCATCAAAAAGGTACCCTCCAATTGTAGTTATGAATTGATTATACATTTTGTAGGCATGTATGTGGCCACTTTTGAAGATTGTTCTTCTTATCATATATATTTTGACTTACATATGAATGAGCTTACATACATACACTTATGAAGATTAGTCTTCTAGCATTTACACGAACTAACAGGACCAATGATATTGTCAGCTGTTGCCGATGTATTAATTGATGCAGCATCAGTTCTTGGCGGTGATGCAACTCTTAGGATTCTTTACACGAAGCTTGCTGAGGTGTGTACTATGTATTTGGAAGCAGTATCAGTGCTCTCCCTTACAGAAAAGAATCCGTGTAACTCTTAATGATAAAGCTACTATTTGGTGTAACATCAATACTACACTGTTGACAACATATATGATATTGCTAGTCGGCCTTTGGCAATGTTGAGGATTTATGTGTAAACCTTTAAGAAATTAATGCGCTTAACTAACCAAAGGTTTCGCAAGTTACTTTATTAAGAGGGTTCCTCGTTAGGTAAATAGATCACAGAGCTCTCAGTGATATGCTTAAAGTCACTGCATATTTTGCAGAATTAATACTGGGATTTTATGGTTCTGGTGTTGCATGTAACTTTAGTACTTGTTGGGAAATTCTTTTGCAGCTGTCTCATCTCTTATAATTGGCAGCTTATTTTACTTGAGCAAGGGGCTCTTTTAGATCACAAATTTTGTGGAAGTTCCTTGACTTCTGAATCACATTAATTGTTCCAGATCCTTTAATGATTGCTTTCCTCTTTCTAATGATGCCAAATCGTGTCACATTTTTCAAGGCCCAAGCGTTTTGGGGAAATGGATGCAATGAATGGCGTCCAGCAGAAGCTGCTCTATTTTGCATCAGGGCTATATCAAGTTACGTTTCAGTTGCTGAAGCTGAAGTGATGCCCAAGGTAAAGTCTTTTGTAAATACATGTTCGGCACTTGTTTTGACTTGTAAGTTGTTACGTAGAGCTGCATTGCTTGGGCACTTCACATCAATGAAAGTGCAAGATTTGTGGGGAAAAAAAGATAAGATGTGGAGAGAAAAAGGGACAGACATCACAGAAATGCCAGTTGTGAAGAACTGTAACATACAAGGGATGAGCATCTAGAACAGATAAATGAGATAAAAGATGTCTGGGGGATGTAGAAGAGAAATATTTATACAAAATGCAAGTGTACACGATGAAAGGAATACCTGCTTCACCTGCCTCTTTGCAATAGGTTTATTTGAATGAAGTTGGGCAAAGCATGCTTTCTTTTAGGATTAAGTTTCTTTTCTCGCTTTGTGGGAATGATTTGATCTGATTCCCTTTAGCTAGTGCAAGGGTCTGGAAATGGATGAAGTTCCACCAGTTATTAACTCTATTATGTAGGATAGTCTGAGTATATGCCAACTATTTGATAAAATACATATAAAATGTAAATCTTGGATGCTTGGATTGTTTAGTTTTGTTGGAATTTAGAATTTAGTGTAGGAATTCATAAATAAGTTATTAAAACCATTCCGGCTTGACAAAGGTTGATTTCAACGTTAATCATTATCTTCGATTGTCTTCTAACATGGCAGACTATTATGTTTGCTCTCCATATTGGCTCAGAACTTCTGGTAGTAGCCAGTTCCCTTATCCTTCTTTAGCTTCAATCATGTTAGAATTTTCCCTATCAAATGCAGGTTACTGGCTGACTTGGTTATCTATTTTAAGGTTTCTACCACCTTGAAAGCTAACATACAGGTTGTCTAGTTTTCCCAAAACCTTGAGGATCATTTTGTTGAGCTCATGGACCAAAAGTAAAACACTAAAAAATGATGCCGTATTAATTTAGCTGTTATGAAGGAAACTGAAAAGTACATAAAGTGGACTACAAATGACCATTAAGAAAAATGACACCTAAACACTATGAGAAATAACAAAGAGACAAACCTAGATCATATTAACATTTAAACTAATCTCATTCTAAATCATCTACCTCACCCACTTCTTCTAAAGCCCCTTTGAATAAACAAACCCAGCAGATCATTTTGATAGGCAGATCCTTGTTTTGATTGAAAAGCTCATTTCTGACAACTTCTCTTTCTGGTTGATCGACCCAGCTGGTCAGAATCATAGGCATCTCAAGCATTGAAAGTCTGTTGGATGTAAACAGGGCCTTATCCATTCCTCTGTCCCCTTTGTGTAGCATCAGAGCTTGGGCTTTCTGTAATTCCTGGTTTCAGTGAATTTCTGGATTGATTCATACATGATAAATGTACAAGAGGATATATTATGGTGTATTAAAGTTACAAGCCAGCAATGGTAGGCCAGAAATCTAGATATGTTCCGACACAAAACATGACTAGAAGTCCTACTAGCTTAGATGTAGAGGGTTTTACTGGCTTGCTTATGTGGCCTTGCCACTGTTACTTCAGTCATGACATTATGAATTTTCCTGAGATGTCAAATGTCCTTATAAGCTTCATGCCACAGATTTTCTCATTTTAATTATGCAATCTGTCAAGTTCTTTGGCGCTGCTTTCAGTTTTTATCCTGTGAGTTCAAAGTCAATTAATAGAATGGATGGTAGTTAGCAGCTGTTGTGATCATGGGAGTTATGTATTTTTGAGTTGCATAAATCTGTTAAATCTAGTTTTTGGCCTAAATGTTACTCATGCACCATTATGGCAAACAACTGCAGTCCTCTGTTCTGGGGTTTTTCTTTTTGTTGTGAATCTCATTTTTATTAACTTCATGGGAACCCTAAGATTTTGTTGGTTTACATGGTTTGAAGTGGCTGCTGATTTTTTTTTCCCATGCAGATCATGTCCCTGTTTTTGGAACTTACCCATCAACCCCAATTGCTGCAGACAGGTACTATGCCTTTTATAGTGGTTTACTATTATTTTCTTGCTTTTTCTGTTTGACTTTTTCAGAAATGTGTTTATTGGTGTTATTATGTGGGGGAGGGAATTGTATCAGTTCAAACATGATTAAGATTTAGCTCTAAACACCTTCTACTTCACCAAGCAATGTGTCCGTGAATGTGAGTCTTTAACTTGATGTTTTGTTGCAAATGTTTTCAGTGTGCTTGACTATTGGAGCATATTCAAAATGGCTTAACGCTGCCTCAGATGGATTGCCTTTATTGTCCTCTGTCATGAAAATTCTTATGCAAGGCATGGGTACATCAGAAGATTGTGCAGCAGCAGCAGCTGTTGCATTTAGACACATTTGTGATGGTAAGTATTCTTTTCTGACACGTAATCATTTCCTCAAAACTACTGTTCTGACTACATTAGAGTTTGGACGGATGAAATTCATTGTTGCCACCAACATTTAGTGGTCTAGTGAAATCTTCACAACTCAGAGGCCATATTCATATTATATTCCATATTTAGCATGTTTTTTAGATTTTCATGGACGAAATTTGTTCCAAAAAGCTGCTAAGGCACCTTATTGTTAGTGAAATAGATGCTGATTTGTAGGCATGGCAGAACTGTCAAAAGGTCATGAATATTCGTCTCAAGGCTGAAATGGGATAGCAGTCTGTATAACTTTCTTTTCCTGATGATGCTATCAGTGTTGTTTCGTGATGCTTTGTCATTAAAGGTATTCATTAATGCAAGATCAGTTCAAATATGCTAGGTTGATACCAATGATTGGTTTGCATCTCATGTTTGGTCCATAACTATGAATTACTGGTATGAAATGGTGAAAAGGGAATGATATAAATTTAAGTATCTTGAGGGCAAAGAAATATGTTTGTGGCTGGCTAACTTAGTTTAGGACTATGATATATGGCTTTTATATGATTATTGAGACAACCTTCTTTCCATATTTCTTTCCTTGTATTAATTGATATTCTTATGCTCACCATAGATTGTCGGAGTAAGCTTAGTGGATATTTTGATGATCTTTTCTCCATATACCGTAAGGCTATGATTGGGGAAGATAGTTTTAAAATCTCTGCTGAGGACTCTTTGCATGTAGTAGAAGCCTTAAGGTACTTTTTGATGCTTGATAATTATCAAGATTTGTGCATAAGTGATTTTGAGAATTCTGTGTGAATTATTTTCACTTGGATGTGTTGTATTATTTTATTGCAGCATGGTCATTACAGAACTTCCTCCTGAACTGGCTAAGCAGGCTTTGGAAAAATTATGGTTGCCTGTTGTTTCTCCCCTACAGGTTTGATTCCTTCTCAATATGTATCTTTAGTTTATAGTTGAAAATTCTTGATCATGGTTCTTTTACAATGTGCACAAGCAGGAAGCAATCAACCAAGGTCTGGAAATATTGCAGAAGAAACTTGCTCGTGAATTAACTGTTCACATTGATCGACTTGCATACATCTTTAGGTCTGGTTGTTATCCTTTTCAAAATTATGTTGTATATTGTTAATTTTTCTATTTGTAATTTTCAAGGTGCTACAAAACCAATTTCAGGTATGTAAATCAGCCTGAAGCTGTGGCTGATGCTATGCAAAGGCTTTGGCCAATATTCAAGGCAATATTTGATCTGTGAGTCTGGACAGACCCTGCAAAAAACATAGTTCCTGTATTGTCTTAAATGGGTCTCCCTCTCTTGTCTGATCCCTCTTTTTCTGCTGTAGTCGTGCTTGGGACATGCGAACAATGGAGTCTCTTTGCCGAGCTTGTAAATATGCAGTGAGTCAATGAACATTGGTGCTGATGAGTGCGTTTAACTGCAGAAAGTGTAATTAAGAGATGATTAAGCTTAACTAGGCTTAGGTAGGAATGGTAAAGATTGCCCAGCCTAGCTCGGAATCAACAGGTCTGGTCCGAGTTGACCAGGCTAAGGCTATTTTTAGAAAAAAATTTTGGGCTTCAGGCTATGCTCAGGCTCTGGCTACTCATCCCCGTCGCCTGAAAATTTCCAAATAAAATGACATGGTTTTCAACAGTTAAAGAAGGCATGTTGTGGGAAGTTGGTCTGGGAAATACTTGGATATTTCAAAGGCTATTTTTTACACTTTGAATAATCTTTGCATATAAATTTCCTTTTGAACTTTCCAGTTAATTCCGTCTCTGAATTTTTAATGGCTCAAGAATTTCGTCAATAACTTTATTTTTTAATTTAGTGATGAAGAGATATTACGTCTTTACTTGTGATTTGAAGAGATAAATATGAAATGCATAGCGATTTATTTAGGTGAGAACCTCTGGAAGGTTCATGGGGATCACTATTGGAGAAATGCTAGAAGAGATTCAAGCTCTATATCAACAGCATCACCAACCATGCTTCCTTTATCTCTCTAGTGAGGTGATAAAGGTATGACTTTTTTCTTCTATCCTAAGCAAATTTATTTTCTCTCTCTACTCTCTGTTGCAAAGTTTCAAAGTTGTCCTACCATTGTCTTTGGTTGCAGATATTCGGTATGGATCCTGCTTGTGCAATCTACCTGAAAAGTTTGATAGAAGTCCTCTTCACGCACACAACATGTCTTCTAACTAGTATTGAGGTTTTCATTTTTAACCAAGTTGTGCATTCTCTCGTTTCTTATTTTCATATGCCCATGATGTACTGTGGTTAATGATTGTATGTCCATCTATTTGGCAGGATTTTACGGCAAGACCAGACATAGCAGATGACTGTTTTCTGTTGGCATCAAGATGCCTTCGTTACTGCCCTCAACTGTTTATTCCATCTGTTGTCTTTCCAGCATTAATTGATTGTTCTGTTATTGGTATCACTGTACAACACAGGTAATTGTCTATTGCAGGTCTTTTTTCTTCAAAATATGTTCCAAGTTCTTTGCTCCACATGTTCAAAAATAGATTGATTGTCGGAATGTTATTCTAATCAAACACAATTAAGCTTCTGACTTGAACTTTATATATTTTGGCAATGTAGGATTTGTCAGTTTTCCAATTAATCCTATATACTCATTCCTTTCATGTTATTGAGAAATAGAAATCTACGTGCAGTCTAAGCCTTCTCCATGACGTATGCCTAGAGTTCACGTCAAACTTGTTGAATTTTACAAATCAGTACCAGAACTTGTATGAACTAAATAAACTAGCATATGTTTAGAAAATTTGTCAATTTGATATTGTATGACAGTTAAATTTATACTCATTTGATTCCTTTAAATAAGTTTCAGTACTAATTATATAGATATAAAATTTTATATCTTATTTCTAAAAATATGATAAGCTTTAGGACTTACTGAATTATTGAATAGTTTTATCTTCCGAAATATATGGGTAAGGTAGGGTATGTTAGGGCATGGAGTTGTTAGATAACAAAGACACGAGCCATGTATGATCAGCCTTATTTTGTCTTGTTGAAGTTTATTAGTGTCCCACATCACTTAGGAGTAAGAGCATAACATATGTTGTAAGGTTCAGGGAATACCCTTCCTTTAGGTGCCTTTCAGATACGGTCAGCTGTAGATGCTAGGCCACCTTTAAATGTCCATTTTTACAAACTTTAACTCCTAGATGTTTATTCTTGAGCATGAAGGGTGGGTTAAAGTGTCTAATATCTCTCGTTGCCCAAAAGTAAAAGCATAATAAGCCTTAATAAGGTTTGGACAATCCCGCCCACTTAAAGTGACATTTGGGGTGGATTTGAATTGAGTTTCATCATGTTTTACATGTACAATGGCAAATTCAAACTCAATTTTTATAGCAAACATCTAAAAATTAGATAATAGGTGATGGAATGGAGACTGGATAAATACTTAGATTTCTTGTAAATTACCAATTTTAATGTATCATTGACAGTATGGACATCAATATATATGTTATGATTTCAGTCAACTCTTTATTTGTCATATATTTATACCTTATTGTTTTGTGTGAGATTAAAACCACATTTGAGCATGAATAGCATACCTTATACATGGCGTAAACTCATGCTATCCAAATGTCATCTGACAAGTGGTTTACTTTTACTTTGTGCAGAGAAGCTTCTAATTCCATATTGTCCTTCTTGACCGATGTCTTTGATCTGGCCAAGTCTAGTATGGGGGAGCAATACTTATCGGTCAGGAATAGTGTTATTGTTCCCCGGGGTTCCACCATTGCCAGAATTTTAGTTGCCTCGTTAACAGGAGCATTACCAAGTTCTCGAGTAGAATCGGTACTCCACCTCTTAATCTGAATAGATTAAGAGGCCCACAATCCTTCCCATAAATTAAAATTGTAGGGTGAAAAGTTTGAAACAATTTTAACTTGGGCTGATATCTCTCGTTCAGGTGACGTATGCTTTACTAGCATTAACTCGAGCATTTGGAGCACATGCATTGGAGTGGGCTAGGGAGAGTGTTTCATTAATCCCGTCTACAGCTGTCACAGAAGTGGAGCGCACAAGATTTATTCAAGCGTTATCTGAGGCAGCATCCGGTGTCGATATCAATGCCCTAATGACTCCGATTGAGGAATTTTCTGATGTTTGTCGTCGTAACCGAACAGTTCAAGAAATTGTTCAAGAAACTTTACGACCACATGACCTCAAATTGGCTGTTGTATCATAGCAGAGAGTAGCACAGAAGGCATCCTTTCAAGGCTTTGTTGATCAGTCCTCAGATGAGTTGCTTGCATTTGTATTTAAGAGGTGGCTTTCATTCATCATTTTGTATTATCCATGATTATGATTCTCCAATTTTTTGAGGAGAACCATTGCCCCTTCAGATTTGGTTGGGAGAAAAGAGGTGGTATGTCCATCCCCTTTGATGAGAGGTGAAATGCAAGGGTGGTTTTAAACCACAATGGCTCCATTTTTCGGGTCAGATTTTTTGGCATAAAGGTGTAGTTCTAGTGTCGAATGGTGAGGGCCTACAGTTGTATTTCATGTATTTGGATTCTTTTCTTAATATAGTGAGGTAATTTGTTGCGGTTTTACTTACTAATCTCATACAGCAAAAGTTTGAGTTTGGGGGCATTTGTTGGATGTATTTTCTCATTAAAATTAATGGCATTTTTTTCCTTCTTCTATGGATTAATTATTGGGCTTTATTAATATTTTTTCTTGCTAAATTACTTGGTTCACTTGAATTTGCATCAGTTAACGCCTAGCTCCTCTATTTTTCAAACTTCAGCAGCTCTCTCCTCTCCAACGCACACATCTTTTCTTCTGTTCACGCACACACCTCTCTTTCCAGACGACACTCCTTCCCTTCACACTCTAGTACTGGGCTGACGCTTCTCCGCTCCTTGCAGCCGCCTCTAGAGTGAGGAACGGAAGTTCACTATGTCCTCTCGTAATCGTCTCTCGCCTATTGACCC
>JANTPM010000007.1:26359784-26371031 GCA_025434745.1 Erythroxylum divaricatum
ATAACTTAAGAAGTACTAAATAGTAAGAAATCCAATATTAACTAGGAATCTAAACTAAATGCTCCTGCATCACATTTGAAATAGATAATTATAAACAAAAGAGAACACAGAATTGACCAGGTAGGAAGATGTATCATTATATCTGAAGCAGCTGTAGACATAAGACTCTAGGCAAGTTTTCAGAAAGTCTAACCAAAAGAACACTAGCGCCACAATTCAACAGAAACTCACACAATAGGAAATAAAATGCAACTTGTGCTTGATTAATGCAACTTAATTTATACATGATTATGTTACAATTAAACATCCATATGATAGGCAGACAGATGGAACAAGAGGAATGCAACAAATTTGGGATATTTGACAAAGATGCTTGACAATAACAACAACAAAAGCCAAGATAACCCTTGCTTGAGCTTGGATTGAGCAATCATATGAAACCAGACAGTATCAATATAAGCAGCTGAAAAGGCTACAGACACAGCAAAATGACAAGGAAAGCCCCCACAAGTCCTTCAACATATATTTCTCCAGTGAAATAAAGCATGAGTGGACTTACACTACGACAACAGTTGCTAGTTGAGGAAGATCCTTGCCATTCAAGAACATCTCATGCATATCGTTGAGCCAAACAGACAGTGCTGTATAGGCACTGCCTTCCCACATCCTGCAAGATTCTCCAACATCAAACATTCAAGACATCATTGTAACTAAAAAGAATTCAAAAAGTAATTCTCTGTTACCTATGCACGTCCACAGACCACACGAGTTTGCTTTTACGAAAAAGTTCAGGAAAAAGCCCCCTTTTTGATGCTTCATTAAGAATCCTTGCAGCTCGTGCTTTTTGACCCAGCCACCACAGTGCTTCCAGAAGTGTGTTATAAAACCTGACCCCCAATCCACAACCTTCAGAGTTAAGTTTGTCAAATACATACTCAACCATTTGCCAGTTTGATTCATCATCAAAATCTCCCTTGATCATTTGGCCAATCACTTGATGAATATTCGATGTCCTATTAGTGAGCATCTCATTGAGTATCTCGTAGGCATCAT
Organism: Erythroxylum divaricatum; assembly: GCA_025434745.1. Lineage (NCBI taxonomy): Eukaryota > Viridiplantae > Streptophyta > Magnoliopsida > Malpighiales > Erythroxylaceae > Erythroxylum > Erythroxylum divaricatum. The sequence continues at coordinate 26,360,838 of JANTPM010000007.1, forward strand.
TCAACCTGAAACAAAGTCAAATTGTGGATGAATACTAAGTTGTCGGGTAAAATACTAAATGATATTAGACCATAGATTAACAATGTATCACTTCAACAAGCTGACATATGGTTGATTTGTTTCAGTTTGAAACAGTTGTTTATTTAAAGCATCAAGAAGTACTTGATCATCAAGCATTCTGTGAGAAAGCCTATATTCCAACACTTACATAAGCACTAAAATAACCCAATAGCATAATGATCTAGGCTTCTAACTATGCATTTTACACTTGAATTTTATGCTTCTCCCATAACCCCGTATTCATAAATTAGATATAGTTTAGCTTCCGGGGGGTTAGCCTTAGGCAACAGCCAACAAAAAGCGCCCACCTTAGTGAAACAAAGCACAAAATAATCTAAATATTTGTAGATGTCAAATAAACATCTAACATGCTTATGCTTAGTTTTACTATCATCCATTGCATAGACTAATAATTAAGCCGTTGGAGATGGAAAAAAAGCATAGATAAAGACGTTTAGATTCATGGAACTTTATTTTGATTGAGATGGCTCTTAGTAATCTCTCCTAGTTATCCTAAATTAATTGATATGATATCTATGACAGACAAAAAAGAAGTTTAATAGTATTAATAATTAAGTATGATTAAGGGAGGAGAATCAGGATATTTAAGAACTTATAGTAACTATGTCTCTCAGAAATAACTAATAAAGGACGATTAGGAAATTTAGAAGTATTCTCAATTGATAGATTTTTGGTAGAAGCTTAATAATATTTGTAGTTCACAGTATCTCTTTACTAGACACAGAGACAAAAGAAAATGATTCTGAAAAGGCAACAACCGTCACAACAAATAATCTTGCAACCAATTATGGGGTAATTATGTCAGAGGTTATTATTCAATTGATTTTCTGGGCCAAATAGTTTAGTGAATAAAGCAAACAATTAATCTCAAATTCTCAAAACACCTACAGATCTGCCCTCAACTAACAAAAGTTATGCTTTTACGAAATTACGCATGCGACAATGATTCTTTTCCATGCTTACGTGGAACACAAGACCATCACTCACATGGCCCACCTTCCATGGCCTCTGTGTAGTGACCCAAGCCCGGGGCTATGCGGGGATCAACATTTAATATCCTTTTGACATCAACAGCCCACCTCAATGCCAAGTAAACTAAAGGTTATTTTTCATGAAATTGAGTTTCTTCCACACTGAACTAATACAGTGTCATCTTATGTCGAGTGCACTACCTGGCTTTCAGAAGTACCTAGGAACTACATCAGGTCTTGCTTTCACATGAAAATGCACCATTACCAGATCACTGCTGACCAAAAGACCATTGCTCTGATATGTTCAATTTAAACCGGATCGAAACCCAAGGGCCAATATCATAAAAAGATATTTACTTAATTTGTGCATACCACTGGTCATTTAGCTATTGAGATAAGCATCTTCAATTAGTAAGATTGAAACCATCTAAGATTAAATCATCTCTTCTCAATCAGTATTTCAATTACCTGGTATCACTAACATTAAGTAACATTAGTAAACCATCTATGATTGAACCATTCTTTTTCTCAATCAGCATTTCAGTTACCTGGCATCACTAACATTAAGTAACACTCTAATGGCCAAAATTTCTCAAATCGATGCTTCTAGCACAAGCACCTCCAAGTAAGAAACCACTAAACAATAAATCCCAGTACATGCACATATATAGGTGATAATGTTCACATAACTTTCACCCAGTTCCTTTTATTTCACACATCATGTCACAAACATATATAGTACAGAAAATTCATGCCTCTAATAAATGGCACCGAACAAGTTTCTGTTTTGGTGATATCCCAGTTGTTTTTAGAAATTTTAGTCCTGTAAAAAGAAGGGTAAGCTTCATAATTAAATCAATTTTACCAATTGAGTAATTAATACTTAAACCTTTCCTCTCAATTCTTCTCTCTTATCTCTTATTCTTTTCTTCCTCTTCTCCCTACTCTGGAATTCTAGTTTTTCTTCCCTAATTCTCCTGCAGATTTCTATCCATAGGTTTTTCCTATATCAGTTAGGACAGGCATAACAAACATGGAAACCTAGATTTTGACAAAAAAGCCCCAGTGAGGCAAAACTGAAAATCTAAAGATAGAGCAGAATCCCAATCACTGTGATATTAGAAAACAATTTTAAAGATCTACTTGATGTCATACAACTTAGAACACCAATGATTTGAATCATATTCTTGAAAGTATACATCACAAATATATTAAGCAACAGTAGAGCAGAACATATTGTAAAGAAGTTGATGCACTTAAATTAAGTCCTAACTAAATGAAAATTGAATATCAGAAGCAGATGAGTGAAACACGCTGACTACTAAATAATAGTAAGTTGCTTCATCAGTTTGCATCACAAAAAGCTCATAAAGGACAGACAATGTTAGCTAATAGATCTCTTTAACTGCTTATCACATAAACATAGGGATAATTGTGAAAAAGAAAAGTTCATAATGATCAACACAAAATCCGATCAGCACAGACCTGTTACTTTTTGCATACACAGCCAGCATCATACAGTAGCACATGACACTTGGCAATATTCCCAAGGCTCTAATTTCCTGGAACTGCTCCTCACTCTCTTCAACAAGACCTGCAATACAGTAGACACTTAAAACAGCTTCAAGGGTACGCTCATCAGGCCTCAATCTTGCCTTCTCCATTTCAACATAAGCCTTAACAGCTTCTTCAAACTTGCCCGCTTGTCTATAACCTTCAATCATACCATTGAAGGAGTCTCTGTCTCTTGTTATCCCAGACTCGCTCATCATTGTCAATATTGCTTCAAATTCCAGGTACAACCCACCTCTGGCAAACATGTAAATCAGTGAATTGTAAGTCTCAACTGTAGGCATGCTTCCCATTTCATTCATGGTATTCAACATAACAAGAGCCTCCTCATACAATGCAGCCTGTCCATAGGCTTCAATAACGCCTGTGTATGCCTTTGAACTAGGAACTATCTCATTCTCACTCATATGAAGTAAAATCTTCCTAGCATCTTCGTGCAGGCCTCCTTTCCCACAAGAGAAGATCAACCCCTCATAAGTTCCCATATTTGGCTCGACATTCTCCTCAACCATATCATGGAATAAGGTCACCACCTCCTTAAAGTACCCACCTTCACCAAATACTTGGATAAGAATATTATAGGTAGCAGCATCTGGCTCCGTGTTACTCACTTTCATCTCCAAAAATAGTTCCCGAACATCATGATACCTCCCATGCCTCCCATACAAATTCAACAGCATACTATACGTGGACGCATTTGGCACACACCCAGCTGCCTGCATCTGTCTAAACACTCCCATTGCATCCTTTATATTGCCCATTTTCGCATATGCCTCTAATAACACATTGTACGAAGAAATCTCAGGCAAATTTCCACTCGATTCCATTTCCTTAAGTAACCCACTCACTTTCTCTAACCTATTCAATTTCCCGAAAGTCTCAACAAGAGAACTATAAGTGTTAATATCAGGCAATATCCCACCGTCATTCATAGTCCTAAAAACCATCTCAGACTCATCCCCTAATCCCCTCGCAGCACAAGCGCTAAGCAGTGTGTTATAAGTTACTATATCAGGTTGTATTCCTTCATGCCTCATTTCCGCGAATAAGCCCAACAAACCCTCCCAATCTAAACCACCTCTGGCACATGAATTTATCACGGTATTATAAGTCAATATACTCGGTAACACCTTCTCTTTCTTCATTCTCTCTAGAAGCTCCAGAGAAACCTGGTAGTGACCGTGACGACCATACGAGTTGATGAGAGCAGTGTAAGAGAAGACGCTTCTAGGCACACCATGGGCGGGCATTTCGTCGAATATCTCGGAGCACTTCTCAAGAAGGCCTTCCCGCCCTAACAAACTGATCATTATTGTGTAAATATGTTCGTTTGGTTTGCACCATATCTGTCGCTGCATGTACTTGAAGAGCCTGAGAGACCTCTGCCAATCACCACGTTGAGCGAACTCCTTGAACACCAAAGCGAAGTCGTTTAGCGAGAGCCTGTTCTTGAAGATGTCCAGGCAACGCGCGATGCTTCCACGTGGCGGGAGGCTACTCAACTTGTTGATTAGGGTTTCCACGTCGTAGCTGTACTTACCTTTCTCGACGACCAGAGTCGGGTTGCCCAGGACGAGCTCTTTGGGCTTGGCCCGGGCTTTTCCTGCTCCAAGGTAGGTTCTCCCTTCTAGAGAAACGGAGATGAGCCGTCGGTGAACGAGGAAGTTGGGCGATGAGAGGCAGCGACGACCATGTTTTGACTTGAGTACCGGTGTGGAGATAAATGTGGGATGAGGGATGAGAGACAGTGATAAGGTCATTTTGGTGATTTCGATAACATGAGCTGCAATAGAAACTGGGTTTTCTAGGGAAATTTGAGATCGGAAGCTTGCAGACAAGAATGGTTTGAACTTTGAAGGCCGAGAGTACTGCAGAATGGCTCCAGGAAGGACACGTGTGTCGTCTGTGGATATGAGGAGAAAGGTCGGGCCCGACCCGGTCGTTATCAACTTGACCCGCGTGGTTTTTGGCGGTAACGATGTTTTCCCTTAATTTACTCGCATTTATTTAAATTCGATTTATATGTATGTGCTAAGATGAATGATACATAGTTGAAGTAAACTGAACTTTGACTTGGGAGAGGTAGGTCAGGGCTATTAATTAACAGCGTTATAAATATAAACGGAGTTTACCGATGCCATCGGTTCGGTATGTTTTCCACACTTGGGTACCACTCAGTCTCCGACACTTGAATGGAGCAGTTACCATCCTCTGTCCGTCGTCCACCGCAATCGCCATCGCACAAACTGCCACCTCACCTCGCTTCCCACAGCGCGTCGAGCCAGGGCTTCCCCGACCTCCGATCCCCGTAAACGCATCCACGTCATCACCAAAGCGAGCTTTGTGGGTCCCTGAATCTGTTCTTGGCGCGCGACCATAGGGAGAGTGAAAACAACCGAACGGGTGTTTGTCGCGTTGACGTGGCGGTCGTTGTAATTAAGAGGAACTGCGGAGGGCAGTCTTGTAATAGCTGGAGGGGGAGTTTTTCAGTTCCTAACAGACAGACAGGTGCGAAGAGGGAGAGAAACGAAAAAACAAATATTAATACATAATAAGAAAAGAAAAGGGAAAACAACCTCGCAGTGTCTACTTATTAACAAACAACGTTGGTTGGTCCTAAGCAGCAACTAACTAACATCTTCTCTGCGTTATCGGCCCCAATGGCCGATTCCGAGGTAAAATTATCTCCCTAGCCCTGACTTTTGATCTCATCGCCACCGCAACCACTCCCGCTTCCCTCTCCTGTCGACGGCGAAGTAGAAATTGCGGTGGTCCTTACTTAAATGAGTGTTGATTCCCAATTTTTCTTTGTGTTTCTGTTTCCATCGGCTGTCGTTCTGTATATTCTCTTAGTTTGATTTGGTGTCTTTGTTTTGGTGGGAACAGAAATTGACGGCGTTGAAGAAGGCGTACGCCGATATTATCCTGAACACGGCGAAGGAGGCGGCGGCGAGAATAATGATGTCCGAGCGGAAAGCGCAGCGGTATCAGCGCGAGCTTTTCGCTGCAAAAGACGAGGCGCTTCATATGCTTCTTAGGCTTAAACAGATGTTAGATTCTAAGGTATAACGGCCTTCATTGACCTGTTGTTCTCTCTCTCTCTCTCTCTCCATGTGTGTGACTGTGAATAATGGGAGTGGTTTTTTGTTTGCTTCGGATTCAGTTTGTTTTAAAGTGTGGTTTTGTTGTTATCTTAATTTGTTTGGTGCTAGGATTTTTCTTGTGGGTGTTTTGTTTCATCTCGTTCTTTGTTTAGGTGATTCTTTTCATCCTTAAAGGATTTCACTTGGTTGTTTCGGTTTTCAGTTCCTGTTGAAGTGAGTAGCGTTTTTCCCATTGCCGATCAAAGCTTGATATGTTAACTTTCTCTTCAATTTCTTGAATCATATTTATAGCTCCCTGGCCCTTTTCTTTTGCACTGATTTTAGTGATCTTATTCTGCTTGGCTCACTATTTTCTGATTGGACAAAAATATCTACAGGTATGTCCTGGCCAACGAAGATATCTCAATTTAAAGAATAGTCTGGTTGTATTGGATTAATCTATTCTTTGTCTCATGCTCTTTGTTACTATTGTGGAAGCTGAATCATTGGCCTGAGTTTAAGTGCAAATGTTCCTTAAATTGCTTTTGAACTACTATTAGTTTTGTTCACCATCTTTAAAAACCACTTACCATGATATCTGGTAGTTGGACAGATGTTGCTGGTCGTAGATTGACTCTTTGTCTGTCTTCAAGTTCACATGCATAGTGATGTAATATTACTTCTGTCTGAATTAAAAACTTGATAATGACTTCTAAGCAGAGGAAGATTTATATGCATTTGAGACGTGTTTTCTCGGTTAGTAAAGTAGTCGCTTGATCTGCAATCTGAAAAGCGTGCTATGATATCCAGAATAACTTAGTGACAGTTAAATGTACTCATGATGGCATGCAATTTAAGTTCCTGAGCTGTACTAATTGATTATGGTTAAAGGAAAGTCATTTCAACCCGAACTCACATCTGTTTAGGAAGATTGGGTTGTAATGTTAAACAGCAGTGATTTCGAAAACAATTGAGCTATTGATTAGACCTACTTCTTCTTTTTGTTGGTTGTGCCCTGTACAGTGGATTAGATGTGCTAGAGTGAAGGTTGGTCTAAGGTTCAAAACCATACTTGTACAATTATGGAATAATGAAGTTTGTTTATTGCAATAGGAGCTGAACTTTTGAACTTTGCTTGCCAAAGAAAATAAGTTCTCATAGATTTTGAATGTTGTTTTGAAATCTAGACATAATCTCATCAACAAAGTCAGTCACCTAATATATTTTTAAGCAGTTGCCATACTGTTCTGTAGTTGTCATTGCTGAAACATCAAACTTCAGTCAGCGGTTATTTATTCTGCATTAGCAAAAAGAATTCCAGTATATACTTGAAACGGTTGTTGTTTCAAGGAGAATAAGAGATTTTTCCATGGCTCTCTTTTATTTTTAATCCATTTGCTGTTTTATGTTATCACTTGTGTTACATACTTCTATCGACCATGGCACCCACTGGCACAGATTAACTCCTATTAAGCTGAGTGGAGTGTCTATCACACTTAGGTAGGTTAAAATCTAGTCCTATGTTCTTCCAATCTACTGTGCACTTTGCTATAGTCACTGCTTTGATTTGGCTACTTACTCTTCTTATAAGCTTTGGCCTGACCAGCACATCATGTATCTAGGTTAATGAAGCAGAAATGACAGCATTGAGTCAACAGAGAAAGATTGAAGAACTAGAAGCACAACTCGGGGAAGCGGAAGATATAGTAAAAGACCTTAGAGCAGAGTTGAGACAGTTACAGGACGAAGTGGAGAGGATGACAAAACACCAGAAGCAGCCTTTGGGTGAACAAATTGCAGCCGATTCTGATACTCTTCAAACTGAAATGGAAGAGAAAAGATTATGCATTTCTCTGCCTGCTGCACCATATGCTCCGGTTGGAACATGTGATGGTACAATGTGCTGCAGTGATGATAGTTTTTACAAAGACAATAACTATGTTTTCAATCCTGACCTTGCTTCAATCGTGATGAAGAGCAAAGAGCCTGAATTGTACAAGAACGGATGCACTCAAAGAATACGTGCATTGGAAAGGAACCTGTTAGGTGGAAATGGGTCTCTTTCTGGAGAAGCTGTTGGTCCAAGAAATCAAATATACGAAGAAGAAGCTGAAGAGAATGGGCAAAAATGCAAGAAACTCGCTAGCATGAACAATAACATGTTTGGTGTTTATACATGCCCAGATGAAAGCAAGGTAGTGCGAGTAGATGTTGACTGCTTCCAAGTTCGTGCTGTTACGTCGTTTCACAGAAAAAGAAAAAGAGCAAGTAGATGTAAAAGGCGCAAAGCTCAATTTCTAAAGAAATTTACTTATCAGGGTGACAATGTTACATCTGCTGAAGATGCTCAGAAAGATCCAGAAACACTTCTACCGCACGTTTTCTCTTCAAATACTAATGAACTGATTGTGCAGTCAGGACCTTTGGAAGTAGAAAAAAGTAATTCAGATTTTCTTAGGGATTGCACAAACCAGGAGAGAGTAAACAACAATAATTTGTTGATGGGTGAACTTGCTTTGACTGAAAAGGAAGTTGGATGCAAAGAGATTTCAGAATGTCCAGGAAACAAAACGGCCATAGAGGCAGATGGTGTCTTGCTAGTAAACTCAGATCTGAAAAAAGCAGATGCAAGTGAAGCACTGAGTAGTCAACGAATGGATAATAAGTTTCTCAAGTACACTTTCCAGAGGAAACGAAAGAAGGAGACTCCAAGCAGCCCTGAAGGTGGATCCTCTCTTGACCTTTGCACTTTTACGAGAGAAATGGATGTGAAACTAAGTGATATTTTGGAGTCACAAAAACCTAGCTTGTTAACTGAATCACCCAGGGACAGTCGTAGAGTGGCACAAGTTGCTCGTCAGGTTGGTTAATAATTGTATTTGTACTGTCACTGCAATTTTTGCCCTTTTTTTGCATGCTTATTTCATATTTTTAAGTGATTGTTTTCTCCAAAACTATTCAACTTCTAGCTTGAATTTCGAGCAGAAGCACTGTTTTTGCCTAAGTAGACCAATATGAGGTTGAAGAGTTACAGAGTAGTTTTCAGTTCAGCACTCTAAAAGTAGGGATAATGCTTCAGGGTCACGTACTATTTCATGTAAGATGGCTGTCAAACATCCCAAATATCTTTATATTTTCAACATTTCGAGACAGTTACTCTTACCCCAATCACTTACTATTCATGGGAGATTTTTATTATACTCAAAAAGGCATCGAATTTTCATTGCCGTCTATCTTAGTTGTTCTCTTACTGTGGATATAATTATATGGAATGAAACATGAATGCCAGTCTCAAACCCAGCCCTAGCGTGGGGTATGCAATGCTGATCGTTGGTCATGCTAACACACTACATGTTCTTGCCTTTTAGTATCTGAAGTTCATGGAGTCCAGTACATTGCTTTAGCTTTTAAGAACTTAATCCTTCACTCGCAGAAAATAAATAGAAACAGAAATTATGACGTATAGGAGACAAAGTTCAGGAGTAAACTTAGCCTAAAAAAAAGTTATCAAATTTGTCTCAGAGAGAAAAGAAACCAATGACATGCAATAAGTAAGAGTGAATTAGCATTGGTTAGAGTAAGTAATTACTCAGTGTACATCCGCTACTCATTGCCTTAAACATTTCCTGTTGAGGGACCATCCTTGCTTCATACATTATTTAGTTCTCTGATTGTTCATGGTTCTCTGATCTTTCCCTTTTTTCAATTTAGCAGCTTATATCATTGTCTGAGAAGAAATGGCGGTAGCTGCTTGGAAATTAGAGACGAGGCTGTTGTATTTGTGCTCCACGTATGTAATTACCAAGGAAGAGGAACTGTGTTCACTAAGTTAAAATATTGTTTTTTTGGTATTATATGATCTATATCTATACTTATTATCTTTGCCAGAATTTTATATCATTTGGCTCAAATTTCTTTACTTTACGATAAAGAGAAGTTTGTTGGATACTTTTTTAAAATTATAAGAAAAAATATTGTAAGGGAATTGCTTTGGATTCTTAAGTTTAATCCTTGCAAACAAACTGATTAGAACACAAAACTACTTTGAGCTACCAAACAACCGTGAATCTAGCAAGGAAAAGACAACAATATTTTCAAGGAGACAAAGGCTTTGTTTAATAATCAGCGTTTTGCGTTACCTTTGTGTTAATTCTATCACTAGTTAGTTGACAACATATTAATATAGTTAATTTGACTAGTAGACAATATCAGTTGTTCATTTAAAGATATTTAGTAAAATTAATTATTTAGTATTAATTATTTATATGTAAAATAACTTATGAGGGTATAAATTAAAAAAAAAATATAAGGACATAAGTGTTATATCTTAGTACTTGTTTAGATGAGCTTATATCAGTAGAGCTTTTCTGAAAAGAAATTTTTTAAAAAGTCAGTTGACAGTTTGGTTGTTATTTAAAAAAGAGTTTTTTTAAGAGTTTCATACAGTAGACTGTTTGCCAACATAAAAATAAAAAATCTCTTTTAAT
>JANTPM010000007.1:26448050-26465732 GCA_025434745.1 Erythroxylum divaricatum
CACACTGGTAGTGTAATCTCATCTGGCTTCACATTAGTCTTCATCATATCTTGAAAAAGGTTTACTGCATCAGAAAACTAATTTGCTTGAGCAAAACCTGTGATCATAGAGCTCTAGGAAATGACATTCTTTTTCAGACATCTAATCAAAAAGTTCCTTTGCTGCAACTAAATTCCCTGCTGTTGCCAAACCCGTGATCATTGCATTGCAAGAAATTGTGTTCCTTTCCTGCATATTTTCAAAAACTTGCTGTGCTAAATCCATTAATCCACGCTTTCCATAAATATCTATCAGTGTGTTGCCCAAGTAAATATCAACCTCCATATAATTAACATTAATATAATCAACTACATAATCCAAAAATCCAGTCACTCAAGTGACTACAAGCTAATATCACTTCAACCATCGTAACGGCGTCAGCTTTTACATTAGCTTTTGACATTGCACGAAGTAAACCCAATACCTCATTAAACATATTGCACTGACTAAAACCATAAATCAATGAGTTCCAAGAAACCAAATCTCTCTCAGCCATTTCATTAAACACCTGTAAAACAAATCCGAAGTCACCCAAACATGAATGCAAATGGATCAAAGCATTCGACACAAAAAGATACGACCCAAATCCCAGTTTTAAGGCGCGAACATGAAACATTTGACCATGCAACACATCCTTAACACGAGCACAAGCCTTGAACGAAGAGATGAACATCAAATTATCTCCACAAATTCCTCGACGATACATGAGATTACTGTATAAGTCAATTGCTTTGGTAGGTCGATCATTTTGAGACAACCCACGAATCAAGTGGTTGAAATTTAGGAATGTGAGTCGTCGGATTTGATCGAAAACGAGACGTGCTTTATGGGCAAGAAACGTAGATAAAGCATAGGACTTTAAGACTAGGGTTATTGAATATGGGTCAGTGTGGAGATGGGTTCCAATGAGAAGTGGAACCTGTGTTGTTAAGGCACGCGAGCGCAAATCGCAGAGCAGAGGCAGAGAGAAGAGAGAATGGACAGTAGAGACGGAGAGGAGAGAGTTTTTTTTTAAACGTCAGATGTTATATAAACGTAAACGAAAGTAAACCCAAAATAAAAAAAAAAGTAAAAAGGAGTTTAAAAAAAATTCTAAATTTGAATTTCTAAAAAAGTTATATTTTAAATTTCAAAAAATTATTTCTATTTAAAAAGTATTTTTAAATTTTGCAATCCAACACTTATTTTTTTTAATAACTTTTGCTTCACTCTTCAAAAGCTCAACCAAGGGGTGCTTAACCAATAGTCCAATCCTAGATTTATGTTGCCATCATGTGGTAATATTGTCATGACTTTTTACATTTATAAACTTTAAATATAATAGATTTGTTAGTTTATGTAATTGCAATTAATGAATTAATGACAACTAATATGTAATATTATTTATTACATATCTTTATATATTAATTATATTTAATAAATCTTATATAATCATAATTATGATATTTAAATTATATTTTATATAATTTATAAATTATTTTAAATTATAATTTTATCAAGACAATATTATTAAAATAGTAAATATTATGTTTGTTTTTTGTAAAGAAATTAGTTGATCTCTTAATTAAAAAATAGAAATACTTAAATAAAGATATGGATTTTCATTGAAAATAAATTCACTAATTTGACTTGCTAATATGAAATTTGTATAATTATTCTATAGCCTTATGATTTTAATTATATCATTTATTAGAAATTATTATCTATCGATATCTATTTATGATATATTTTGCTGGTAATGGCTTAATTAGTAATACTTAAATACAATATTAATTATGTAACAACTATTGAATATAATAATAATTTAAATAATGATTTTTTTCAATAGTATTTTGAGAATTATCTAACAAAAATAAGGTAAGATTTGAAAATATTTTTTTAAATATCAATAATAAATAAATTGGTAAATTGTATCAAGTATTTTAAACTATGAACAAAATATTAAATATTTCTCAACTTAATTATGTTGAACAATTATTTTTCTAAAACCTTAATACATAGGAATTTGACTTACAACTTGCACCAATTTTGGATGATGCAATGCACCTTGAATTTTAATAAAATAACTTGATGAGGAAATTATTTTATTTTTAAAAAACTTGAAATTAAAACAATCATAAATAATGAAAAATAGGTAAAAATATAATTGACTTTTTCTATGGCATTTAGAAAATAATATAAACACGAGAATAAAATCTATTTAAACACTACTAATCTATATTATTTACAATCTTATATTGAGATATATATGTACACACACACATGGAATACACACTAATTTCATATTTTATGTCTAGTTAAAAGAAATAATCAAATTATATTTTATAATAAGGTTAATTACTAAAAGAAGCTCAAATTTTTGTTAATTTTTTAATTGTAGCCCGAGCTATAAAAAGTATCAATAAAATACTTAAATTTACAATTTTTTCAGTCTATCCTAAACTTCAAAAAATAACAACAAAATGTTCAAACTTTTAATTATCTTCAATTCTAACCTGACAATAAAATGTTTAAATTTACAATTTTTTAGTCTATCTTAAACTCCAAAAAATAACAACAAAATGTTTAAACTTTCAATTTTCTTCAATTCTAACTTCACATTATTTGATGTTTTTCCAATCCCCTTAGCTCTTTGTTTTCTGTTTGTTCATCTGAAGCTCCAAACTATTTTTACATTATAGCATACTGCACCAATAAGATCTTAATTTTTAGTTTGTTCTCCTGGCCCTTAGTGTAAAAGTGTCGGGACTGCGTAATCTGAAAATCGAAAGAAGAGGACATCGAGAGAATAAACTGAAAATGAGGAAAAAAATTACAAAGCGTAAAGTCGTCAGGTTGCATAATTTGATTTATGTCATTTTTAAATAATAACGTCGTTTTAATTATGTGATTAAATGACGTTATTTCATTCATTTTCATTCGTTGTATTAATTTTGGCTTACGTATATTAATAGTTAAGGTTTCTTAAACATGTAACATGCTACGTTAACAAACTTAACGAAAGCACTAACGTTGGATTAGAATTGAAAAAAATTGAAAATTTTGACATTTTATTGTTACTTTTTAAAATTCTACTATAATTAGAAAAATAATAAAAGTTTGAGCTTTTGTTTTTTTTTTTGGTAAGTAACCATTTATAATATTAAACAAATAGGTGAAACTTTTAATATTTGATTGAATATAATATGTTGTTAGATACCAACATTAATATTTGATTATTTTTATATAATTATTAAAATTTTTACTATGAACTATAATTAAATGTCAATATACTATGAACATAATAAGAAATACTTGTTGAAAAAAATTCAAATTGAATCAGGTTGAGTTTAATTGTAAAATTTAGAGGATATTACATTATAATTATGTAAGTGTAAACTTTAAAGTTAGTAATTTGAATTAAATCATATTTTTAGATTCCTACTCTTGGTCTTTTTTATATAAAAGGAATAGACACCAAATAAAGTTAGTACTATCTTTCAAATACTATTTAAATGTTAGTATTGTAGGTATCATTCACACTAATGAAATCCGTTTACTCCAATAGAGTAGACCAACGTGCGTGCTTGATTTGATTGAAAAGACTTGGAAAGTTTTTTTTCCCTTCAGGGTAAAGTTGAAAATTAACGGAGAAAAGAGGCCTTAAAATATGCTGTCGTAATCAGGTGTATACTATAAACCCATATTAAATCTAAAACCTTATTAAGCTTAAGAAGTAAAGTTGGAATAATAAAATTAATATCCAGGGCCAGGCATAAGTAAACAGAGTGTTAAAAAGTGAATCATATGATCTGGGCATGTGTGACAATGAAGGGATTAGGGGAAGGAGATGGGTGAGAGGAGACAAGGCACGTGCCGCCACGTCTCTACCCAAAGGTGTTAGAATCAAGAGCGAGGGAGGTTCATTGTCAGTCATAGGCTTGCTTTGCACTCTCCACTCTCCTCTCTCTCGGTCTCGCCAGTCTCATCTCTTTCTTCTCCAGTCACTCACTATGGTCCTCCTTCAAGCTCCCGCCAGTGAAGACGAGCCCGAAGTGCACCGTTTCAGCGATGATCTCGAACACGACTCCGCCTGCTCCACTCCTTACGTCAGTGCTCCCTCCAGTCCCGGCCGCCACTGCGGAGGTGGCGGTGGTTACTTCTTCAGTGCACCGGCCAGTCCCATGCATTTCCTGTTATCATCCTTCTCTCGGCCTCCGTCTTCCGAGCCTGATCCCGACTTCGAGTTCTCTTCTAGGTTCTCAAGCGACGGTTCTCTAGTTTTAGGCTCCATGACCTCCGCCGACGAATTGTTTTTTAACGGTCAGATCAGGCCTGTGAAGCTCTCCTCACTTTTGCAGAGGCCGCAGGTGTTGCCTCCATTGTTAGATCTGGAGAACGTTAACCGAGAAGAAGAAGAGTTCGAGAAGCAAGAAGAAGAAGAGGAAGAGTCGAGGGTAACTAGAGGTAGAGATCTGAAGCTTAAAACTACTAGATCGCTTCACAGAAAGGCCAGATCTTTGTCTCCTCTGAGAAGCCGCGAGTTTCAGTGGAGTAATATTGAAGCGAAGCGAGAGGATGTGACGGAGTTAGAACCAAGGGTTTAAAACCGGACCGGACCGGTCCGGTCCGGTTTGACCGAAAAAGGTTGAACCGTCCGGTTTTTATATAGAGAGGTTATTAAATGAAATCGAACCGGACCACTGACCGGTTCAGACTATTTTTGGTCAAACCGGCCGGTCCGGTCCGGTTTTTAAACCTTTGAAAACATATAAATCAAATAATATTATATAAATCTCTAAATAAATATTCAAGTTGAGTAAATAGTTAAATACATAATAAAACAACTGCGCAAGAGATTAGAGAATATGGGTTTATAAGATAAACGTGAAGATAAGTTTGTGGGTATTGTAGAAATTATGTGTAAAATATAAAAGCAAATGGGATTAAAAATAGATTAATTAATTGATCTGAAAAATCTACCGGAAAACTATTTGAGAGGCTTTTTTTAAGAAGTTCCAAATTTGAGCTTCTTGAAAAGTTATATTTTACCTACCAAAAAATCATATTTATTAAAATTTTGCTTTTTTATTTTATAGACAAACATTCATTTTAAAAAAAGATATTTATGATAGAAAAAAGTACTTATTAACCTCCTAAAGGTCCATCCAAACAGGTACTTAGTAACAAAAAGAAATCAGGCTAACTGTTGCTTATTTTGTTTACCTAATTTTGAATTTTGATAAATGCATGGTGCCTCAATGAAAAGATAAAATGTAATATTGGGACCAAATTAGAATAGAAGGAATAGCTGGTTGTAGGGGTGAGTATTATTCGGGCCGACCCGATTACCCGAGTTGATCCGAATTAATTCGGGTAAGCAAATGCTAAATTTTGGGTAATTTGGGTCGGCTTGGGTATTACCTGAATTATTTTCGGGCCGAGGCGGGTAACTCCGAAAAAATTCAGGCCGACCCGATTACCGGAATTAGGTTTAAAAGAATTATGAAATAGGGTAATTAGGATAATTCGAGTAAATCGAGACGGGATAATTTGGATAAATCCGGTAAATCAGGCCAGGTAAATAGGTAATTTGGGTAAATTGGGCCAGGTAAGTTCGGGTAATTGAAAGTTCAGATTCGGACTGAGTAAGGGAAAAAAATTTATGGTAATTCGGGCCGAGCTTGAACAATAAAAATTAGGCCCGAATTATCCGAATGTTCACCCCTAGCTGGTTGTCTGGAGATAGATCAAATGTTGATTGTCAACAGCTTCAAGCATTTCACATATACTTTCGAGTCTTGAACTTGAATTTTCATTCCTAAAATCATTGTCCGTAAGACTCAGATTTTTTTATTAGTTTGTTATTTTTACTAATTATATCAAAAGTCACCACAATATTTTTCAACACTCGTGACTTTAATACCATTAAGACAATCCTTGGTTAAAGAAGATACATAATATTATTAGACCACATTAATTGAGAAATGTTATTCTTATTATGATTCTTAGGCTCAGTCATATCTCATAAGAGATTATTAGATCAAGTCAAACTTCAAATTTAGCGGATGATATTTCTATTTTTTAGGGTGAAAAAATCCGACAAATCAATATTATAAGACCAATCGAAAAGTTGCTATAACCTAAAGCAGGTAAGCGTCAAAAATATGTGTTTAAATTTTATGTTTCGGTTATGATGTTTTTATCAAATTTTATTAAATTTTATCCACATATTTATATAAAATATATGAATGAGATTTAATAAAATAGAGGTGGATATGAGAAAGCTAAAGTCGGTTGTCACCTAAGTCGAAACTAGTTATGTGACACTGGCACCTTCAAAATTAGGGCTTTTTTTTTAATGATCATTATTGTTTTAGATATATAATTTCATTCAAATCATTTTTAATTTTCATAAATAACAAATTAATAAGATAAATTAAATTTAAGTTCTAACTTTAAAAAATTAAATTTCAGTTCGAGTTTTAAGATAGATTTTTGGGATTTTAAAATAATATATTAATTAATTATTTTAATAATAAATTATTTAATAAATTAATAAAATTCAGTTAACGTCGGTCAATGCAACTAAGATTTCAAGAGAGAATTTTAAAGAAGATAGTCAAAAACCTGGAACTCTCTGTTCAAATCCTTGAAACGGCGCCACCGCCAGTTTAACCAACCCCTAGGGTTAGGAGTTAGGACCACCAGCTCCTCAGCCTCCTCGTCGTCCATTGGCGTGTAGAAAGGAAAGGTCAGAATTTGTACAGGGTTTGCACTTCCACTATCAGAAAGAAAACGCTCATTTTGAATATGCTACGTTGGATTTGTTTCAAAATCTCCCGTGATTGGATTCGCTTTTCTACTCTGGTGCTCAGAAAAAGATCAGCTGCTGAATTTGGGGAGAGATTTTGACTGCCAGAATAGAATCATGATCCTGAGGTGACAACCCACGACATCATCTTCGAGACACACGGGTGCTCTGCACTGGTTCCTTGGATCGTACATTCATCCGATTACTTTGGACTGGACTTGGTTGATTGAGATGTTAAATTAAATGTTTGCAACTCGAGCGGTTTTTACCCAATTGGCTTGAAATAAGATTAGGACACATTTGATCTGTGACTACATGAGCAAAGTATGTGAACCGAAAATGGAAGGAGGAGCACACACTAAACTGAGTGTTAAGTCCAACAAGAAATTGGGAAAACAAAAACTAAAGTTTCTTGATTTCATCACACTTATCTCTATTCTCAACAACGAATAGTGGGCAAATAGCATCCTGCCACATTGAAGACCATGATACGTATGCTGGCTGTTGCAGACTATTACAGGAGAATCCTAGGAAGAGGAGCTTCAAGGCAAAATCAGGGAGGGAAGTGCTCAACATCCATAGAAGGAAAAGTTGATTCACCCATTCTCATTCCTCTAAGCATATTCTTTGCTGTCTCTCTCTCCTGCAACCATGGACAGAGAGGGCACAAGTATAATAAGGTAATTGGGAAAGATTGCTAATCTCCCTATTGACCCAGTGAAAGTTAGTAGTAATAGATAAGAGAACTCACAGGGCCAGTGTAGTCCAGAAGACGAGTACAGTACACCTCTGCTTCTTCATAGCTCTTTTGGGCTCTACAATGTTGGGCAAGGAAAAGCAGAGCTTCAACCACATTTGGACCTTCCCTCTCTTCCACTTCCATCTTCTCCAAGTCCTTTTTGTAGTAAAATGCAGCCTCCTCAGATTGCCCCAGTTCACGATGTAACTTGGCTAATTGATGCAATGCTATTGCTTCTCTGTCATTGCAATTTGCAGCTCTTCTATAACACTTAATTGCCTCCTCAAGCATGTGAATTTCATCCGTTTCATAACATTGGGCGATAGCAATCCATAACCTATAATCATTTGGCTGTAGAAATATAGACTTCTTAAAATAATGAAGGGCATAGACCGGCATGCACATCATTTCATAAGCTTGTCCTAGTCCATACCAAGCTCGATAGTCATTAGGATTAATCGCCACAGCCCGTCGGTAGGCATCAATAGCAGCTGGAGTGTTCTTCATCTCAACATATTCGTGACCCATTAGCGTCCAAGCAGACAAATAGTTCCTGTTCAGCTTTAGTGCCCTCCTGAAGTACACAACTGACTTCTCATGCTGCCCCTTCAAACTGTAATAATTCCCAATAATGCAACAAGATTCAGGTCTGTATTTATCTGTCATAAAAACCCTGTGGGCAAGAGAACTAAGAGCAGAGAAACACTCCTTTGAATAGAGCACGTTGGAATACATATCCATGTCTTCCACTCGATAGGGGTCATTCCTCAAAAGCTCTTCAAATGTAACTTCAACTTGTTCAAATTCCCTTAGACTGTACTTGGCTTTTGCAATTTGAGCTTGTATATAGTTACTATAAGCGAAAGTTCCAAGTAAGGATTCATATTTTACCAGGGATTCATTGTGCATCCGGAGCTCTAGATAAGCACTGGCAATAAAGAAGTCTTTCATCCAATGATTACTGAGACTAAGACTATTCAAGGTCTCAATTGTTGTGCATATTGACAACAACTCTGCCCAAGCATTCCAATTCCAGGGATAGCTATTCACAGATTCCACAAGAACTGTACGAGCAAGGGTTTGATTGCCTTTCTCTTTAAGCACAATACCAAACAAGTATAGTCCAAAAGGGTCAATGGTACCATTTTTGCGGAGAATAGACAACTCTCTTTCCAGAGAATCCAGTTCACGATTCACTGCGTCACTCTTACCTAGGGGCCCCTCAAGTTCGATCATCTCTTCTTCTTTCCGCTTTTCTCCTGCCTTCTCTCCAACCAAAGGTAAGATAAGAAAACAGACTGATTTTCACATTATCAGTTAAACTTCATAACACATATGAATTATTCTGGACGCAGAACTACACAATGACAATCAATCTAGAAGTTAACACACTAAGACTTTAAGAACAACTGAAGTTAGACATCTGTTCATGCAAGAAACTTGGTATTCCTTTACTCCTTTTGTCACGTTTCCTTCCTTTGGGGGTGATTTGGATGTGACATTCAGAAATACAGAAAGTTTTCAGGTTCTTAATAATTGCTAGCCTTTTTTTCTAAACTGTACATTTGAAAGTATAGCAAAAGGTGAAACAGTGAACAGACACGATCTGTAATGATGCAAAGTTAAAGCAGGGCACTTTCTCAACCGTACAACTTTTAAGAGTAGAACCAGATATTTTCTCAATCAAAATATGTGTCCTAGAAGAGCAAGTCATCAACATCATCTTACTTAATTGATCTCGGTTTCTCTCCTTCATTGGTAAAGAAATAGGGATATTTTGAGAATCAAAGTAAAGATACTACTAGGGGTCTACGACTAAATTAACAAACAGCAAAATGTGAGAAAAGTATATTCAAGGAAAAGACACTAAGTTTCAGCACCTACTTCACAAATATCCAGACATAGGATGATCAATCAATCAAGAATATGCAATGAAAAACATTAATTAACTTTTGCAATCAAAGGAATTGTTCAGTAGCAACCATAAACATTGAGATGAAATTATTCAATAAGCTTGTAGATCATATTTGCTTAATTTGCAGAAGGAACCAGTTGACTCTAATTTGGATTACCAACCATCATTGGATGTTTACTCACAGGATGCAATTTGCAAGCAGATAACAACTCTGCCATCTGGACAATAAACCCACTTAGACCATAGAAAACATTTCACGCAACAACCGGCCTTAAACATTGATCTCAACACATCAAGGCTCTACAACCACAGCAACAAAAGCAAAGCAAGAGAAACCAAGGTGCAAGACATGCGCACCAGATAAAGAGCATAACAGCGCAAGAAGACTGATTTCTTCCCCGTTTGATCCCGAAGCACATGAGCAGCCCTTCTATATTCTCGGCAATCAAAGTAAGATTTAGCCAGAAGGTAAAAGTCACTGTCCACCGCCTCATCTTCCTCCATCAATGGAGTGGAAACATAGGACACCCCGGTAGTAGGTGTGGAAGTGATCTCATTTGTGCGAAACCTCCGGCGAATACTTGAGCTTCCACGTTGGAACCTAGTATTTGAAGGAGTATACTTTGCAGGGTCCTGCTCAATTCCTACCAGTTGCTCTGCCGCCCTGCAAGCATACATGGAGACGGTGAAACTCCTATTTACTGATCTACAAATGCCATCTAAAAATCAGAAACGATTATAAAAGGAATCCACTACTCGTTGTGCTATTAAAAGCTGAAATTCATTGTCTAAATGCATATCAAACACGATGGATAACGAGAAATACAGTTTAGGAGAATCCGTGAGATCGAAGCTGACAAAAATCAACAATCTAGTTCAGATATAGTCTACGGTGCAACCTCTGAATTCGTGTACTTAAAACTAAGCACAAATTTTGGATGCTCAAATCAAGAAGATAGATTTCAAAATCAAACAAATCAAAGAAAGAAAATTGTCAAGAGAGGTGGGTAATGGGCAGCTACGCAAGGGGGTTTAGGGTTTTAGAGTGGAAACTGTTACCATTTGGCAGCAGAGTAAAGACAACGATCGCTCAGTTGGCGAATCGCAGTTCTAATCTCACTTCTGCAACCGTCTTTCGTACTCATTCCCAACTCTACCGCGGCTTACAGTCTCCTCTGAACATGAACAGCTCTGCCTTTTGTACAGAAAATATACTTTCCGACTCCAAAATCAAAATTTGAAACCTCTCAGCAGCTACTCGCTGAGCGCCGAGGCTTTCGAAGAAGACGAGACCTCTTGAGATGGATTTCTTATAACAAGACAGCCCATATTGTACCTAAGCCCAAAGACAGACAACCTTAATTATTTGAAAGTTGAAGCATCAAAAAACAAAACCACTTGTGTGTTGCGTTTCTTAGCGGCAAATGAAACACTATCTTCGTCAACTCCTAACATATATTATATGAATTCCACTGATTAAATCGTTTGAGATACGCATGGTTCAAATGCGGCGGAGCAGCCGCTCTCATCTCCGTCGTCTTCTATCACTTAAAGGCCGCAACTTTACCGCCCTTCCTTCGCTGGAAGCGTCACAAACCTCCAGTCTATATAAACTCATCCTTAACTCGTCCGACCCACGAGCTTTATCCCAAACTCTTCACTCCACCGCCATCGAATGGACACCGGACCTCGTTAACACAATTCTCAAACGCCTGTGGAACCACGGCCCAAAAGCTCTCCAATTCTTCCGCATACTTTCTCACCATCCTCTATATGCCCACCACGCCTCTTCCTTTGACCTCGCCATCGACATAACGGCGCGTCTCCGAGATTATCGTACGCTCTGGGCACTCGTTTCTCGCATGCGCTCAAGACGCATTGGACCTTCCCCCAAAACGTTTGCAATCATCGCTGAGAGGTACGCTGCCGCGGGAAAACCCCATAGAGCTTTTAAGGTATTCTTACATATGCGTGAATATGGGTGTTTTCAAGATCTTCATTCATTTAATACAATTCTTGATGTGTTGTGCAAATCGGGCCGCGTAGAGATGGCTTATAATTTGTTTAAGACTCTTAGGGGCAGGTTTAAAGTTGATTGCGTTAGTTATAATATAATTGCTAATGGTTGGTGTTTGATCAAGAGGACACCTAAAGCATTAGAGGTGTTGAAAGAGATGGTAGAAAGAGGATTGAGTCCCAATATTACAACTTACAATACAATGCTTAAAGGATACATTAGAGCTGGTCAGATTAATGAAGCTTGGGATTTCTTTTTGGAAATGAAAAAGAGGAAGTGTGAGATTGATGTTGTTACTTATACTACGGTGATACATGGATTTGGAGTTGTTGGTGAGGTCAAAAGGGCTCAAAAGGTTTTCTATCGAATGGTGGAGGATGGTGTGCTTCCTTCGGTGGCTACTTATAATGCTTTCATCCAGGTTTTGTGCAAGAAAGATAATGTGGAGAATGCAATGTCGGTTTTTGAGGAGATGGTGAAAAAGGGTTATGTGCCAAATTCAGTAACTTATAATTTGTTGATTAGAGGATTGTGTCATGCAGGTCAAATGGAAAGGGCAATGGAATTAATGGAAAGAATGAAGGATGATGAGTGTGATCCAAATGTACAAACATATAATATTGCGATTCGGTACTTTTGTGATGCTGGAGAAATAGAAAGGGGACTTGATCTGTTTCAGAAGATGGGCAGTGGGGATTGCTTGCCTAATTTAGATACCTACAATATTCTGATAAGTGGAATGTTTGTGAGGAAAAAGTCAGATGATATGGTGGTGGCTGGGAAATTGCTACTAGAGATGGTTGATAGAGGATTTATGCCTCGAAGGTTAACTTTCAATCGGATTCTAGACGGACTTCTTTTGACTGGTAATCAAGGTTTTGCAAAGGAAATTCTGAGCTTACAGAGTAGATGTGGCCGTCTTCCAAGACGTCTTAAATTATGAAGCACATATAAATTGAAGTTGTCATGGATATCCGAATTGTGTTGGATTTTTCTTTATTCAAATGGCAATGCAACTTTAGTGATCAGTTTGCTCTCATGAGTGATCATGGGAGCTTGTGCAGAACTTGATGAAATTTGTGGTCTTAGCAAGTTCTTCATTTTGCGGCTTCAATCTTCAATATTGATTTTCTGGCAAAGGACAGCAGAGAGATGAGTCTGATAAAAGGGTCATGTGCCAACTTTGATCTTTATGTATGCATTATTGAGAGGATGATGAGATTACAAGGCCAGTTCCATCAATTGGTCTTGCTAACAAGTTTCCGTTTTGTGAATGTTAAGAAAATCTTCTCGGCCTCTGGTTTTATTCTTCTTGCTTCGCGGACTTGAATGGGGCAGTAATTTTTTGGGTGGGTTAATTGGTCTCGCTTACAAGATTTCATTCCTGGAGAACTCAAGAAAATCTTATTACTTTCTACTTTTATTCTCTTTTGCCAACTTGAACGTGGGATGAATTACACGCTTACGGGAAGCTGCGGCAAGCATGGGCCGTAGATGGTACTAATTAGGGGCATGGAAGCTCCATGTGCCGTGAGTGCCTGATTAGTCCCAGTTATTCATGAGAAAGAAATCGTGTTCTTATCCCAGTACAAGTAAAGCGTACAAAAGACTCTGTGAAGAATAAGAATACTAATCCTTCAATTGATTCACAGAACCTTTGGGAATGTACACTTGTAAATAGAATCCTGGATTCAACAAGTTGCTTTTTCCAGGAAGATATGATGGACAACAGGAACCTCTCCCATGGCTAATTAGATTCATTACTATGAAGAACCATTGAGATTACATGCCATTGGTTGTAAATTGTTGAACATCAAGAAGAACAGAATCGGACATAAGAGTTGTGTATTACTTGGAAACACAGGCAATGTCCAGATGAGACTTCACAATGTTCGGAACTGTCCGATTTGGCGTCGGATACTTGAATTTCAGCAGAGCTTGGGGGTTAGTTCATTTGGTCTGGTCACAAGAATGATTAACAAACCAAAAGTTGTTCGTTTGCGGAGCATGTTATCGCACGTGCGTTTCATCAGTTAGACACCAACGTTTTATGAAGAGCTGATCAATTTTGTACGAGAATGACTGTATCCTCGTACATAACCAACGATTGACAATGTACTTTTTCTTCTAATTTCTTGATATTGAAAATGTATAATTGTATACTTGTACGTCAGAAGTGACGTCATAAAAATTAGGAAAATTTAGGGTAAATTGTAATTTAAATTCATAATTTTATTTAATTTTATGATAATACTAAATATATAATTTAATTTATTATAAATGTAATTTAGAAATTAATTTTGATCCTAACATATGACATCATGTAGGTTAGGTGTAAAACAAAAAAAATAGGTGCTTAAAAGCAACAAATAAGCAGTATATTATGGATCGAATGATAATTGATGTTCATGGTTAACATCACCAAATGCAACTCTAAACTCTTTCAGACTTAGGCTCTTCTAATGTCTCAGGAATATGTTTGTAGCTTGGTTATTTGTAGAAATTCCTTTCAGCTCAATTTCATGCTAATGCCTTCTCTCCTTTATAGTTGTGATGAATCTCCATAGGCCTTTTCATTCATAAAAAACTGGATTATAAGCAAATATGATGACACTTTCATTATCACATTTGATATGTACAACATTTTCAAATTTGCAGAGCGTGTCTTTCATCAAATTCTTCAACCACATGCATTCTTGTGCAACTATGACAGTTGCTATGTATTCAACTTCAATGCTAAATAAAGTAACCAGACTATGCTTCTTGCCACACTAAGATATCATTGTTGAATTAGTTCTGAACACTAACTTGAAGTTGAATTTCTATCATTAGCATCTCTTGCCAATTTGCATTTGTAAATTCACTTAAGACAAACCTTTCACATCTTTTGTACATAAGATTATAATCAAGAGAGCCTTTTTACATAACAGGGATTCTCTTTGTTGCATTTAATGCTATGTTTGATTAGGGATTTATTAATGGAATGGGATGGAAGATAATGGTTTTATATTACGTCTCATTTTATCCTAAATAGTAAAAATGATAAATCTCTTATTTAGAAGTTTAGGTTGAAATGTAAAATAATAAATAAGTTTTCACTGTATTACATTATAAACTCTTCTTTTAAACAATATTTTCTTATATTATATTATGAACTCTTTTATCTGTCCCAAACAACAATTGTCTAATATTACATCCATTTATATTCCATTTTATTATAAATCATTCCATTACATTCATATTAAAAACCATACCTCCAATCAAACATAGCCCAAGTAAGAACTTATTGGACATTGTATGAATTGTGAGACTAGACAAAAATAGAATTAGCGATTTAAGGTATTATGACATTTAAATAAATTAAATTACCAACAAGTTATTTGAAACCTTTTAGAATAACTTCCCTTATATATATCATCAACTTGAGATGTGGTTGTCAATACGATTTAGCTATTCTCTAGTCTTTCATAAAAGCCTTATTCTTCCCTTTCTTATGTATTTTCAACTGTAATACGAACTTAAACCAAAGATTGCCTTTTCTTTTGACTCCCCCATGTTAAAATGTTCAAAAGCTTCTTTACATAACCTTGTTAAGAGACAAAATATCCCTCATTTGATTTTTCGACTTCCAGATCGAGAAAACAATCAGCTTCTCCAAAACTTTTCATCTCAAATCAAATAGATAAGCATTTTTCAACTTAGAAAATTTTGCTTCATTATCTTCATTACTTATCATGTTATCAACATACAACAAGACCAGCAAGTGCATATTTGATTCGATTTTAATGAATAAACTAGAATTTACATATGAAATATTAATCCTATAAAAGATAAAGTATTGAGGAACTTTACCATATCAAGCACTTGGTGCTTATTTAACATCATACAATGTCTTTCTTAAGTTTGTAGACATGGTAAGGATGTTCCTTATAAGCATAGCCTTTAGGCTGCCCCATAAATATTTCATGATCTAGTTATCCGTAAAGAAATGCATTATTTACATCAAGTTGTCATAATTTCCAATTTTTTAAAGTTGCAAAAGAAAATATTGTTTTTAATGTTACCATTTTCTCAATTAGACTAAACATTTCCTCATAATCTAACTCATAATTTTGAGAAAATTCATGTGCAACAAGCCAAGCTTTGCATTTATCTACAACCCCATCTGATTTTCTTTTTAAATGGTAAACCTATTTGCAAGAAATGGGCTCACAATTCTTTGGTTCTGACAATAACTCCCATATCTAATTTTTATTTAAAGCTTTAATTTCTTTTTGCATAGCAAATTCCCCATTCTAGTCAATCTTTAGCCTCTTTATACATTATTGATTCTTCTTCATCTATTTATCCCATAAAAAACATGAAGCAATAGAGCAATGATTTATTTATCCCTCATAATTTTTAGGTGTGATGGCTATTTTTTCTCCCTTATAGACCTCCTTTAAACTTATTTTTCCCCATCTTCTAAATTAAGGTGTTTGATGCTATAAATTCATCATTGTTTAAAGCTTTCATGTTTTCATGTCACAATTGAAAATTCCCTTGATCACTATCATGAACAACTTCTTAATGATAAGATGACACCTCATCAAACACAACTCTTGGAATGACAAACCTGTTTGTTTCTGGATCTATACAGCTCCACTTATTCCTACAAGGATCACAGCCAATAAAAGCATACTTCTTTGCCTTTGGATCAAGTTTTGTCCTATTTTAGAATATGAACCTTACAAAGTAAACCAAAAACTCGAAAGTGGTCTACATTTGACTTGACATTATATAATATTTTGAAAGAGGATTGGTCTGTGCTTGGCCATGGAGGTAAATAATTTATGACATGACATGCACATTAAAACGCTTATACCCAAATCTCTCGAGGAAGGCTTTTATCATCCATCCATCCATTAAAGACTTGTTAAAGTAAGATGTGTCTACTTTTATTCTAGAACCCCATTGTGAATGTCACTTTTGTCACAATATTGAAAGAACTCAACTGACATGAATTCACCACCATTTTCGCTTCTTAAGCATTTTACTTTCAGCTAAAAGTCCTTCTCAATAAAATTGTTGAATTCAGTGAACTTAAAAAGTGTTTCATTTTTCTCCTTTAAAAAATATACCAAAGTGTATCTTGAATGGTCATTGATAGGATTGAATTATCTTTTATTTTTCATATATTTTTATGTGATTTCAATCCTATTTTTAAGATAAAATGCTTAACTGATGTTTAATTTGTGTTTACTGCTAGGTTGGATATGCTGGTATATTTTTGAAACAAAAGAGACATTTTAATTATTTAACCAAATGAGTATAGAGGAAGCCACAAGCATAAAATGTAGACGTTTGCTGAAGAAAGTAGCAGCGTGGAACGCATAGGAGAGAAATAAATCAAGGTGCATATTAAATAGTCAAGAGGAACGACGACGCACTGCTGGAGGCAGCAAATTAAATGGGAGAGCAGGCAATTAAATGGTCCCATCAATTAATAGAGGATACGGCACAGCTGTGGAGCAAAACGCATAATCTTGTGCGTTAAACGCACAAGCAGCAGCGCACAAGGAGACAAAACGCAGTGTGGAATAGAGAAAAACGCAACAAGCAGCAGAGTAGGGTTTTAAAGGGGAGAGTGACCCTTATGTGTCACTTCAATCAGGAATAGTGAGGAGAAGTAACAATGCGGCACTTGGAGAGAAGCAGTGGACGCAGGCGCAGGCTTGAGGAAGCGTCATATGCGGCTTGGCTTGGAGACGTTGGAGAGCCGGCGCCGGCGTGGAGAAGAGTAGGCAGTGAACATTAAAGAATTTTTGGTTAGGGACATTAAGACGAGAACTGAAGTATTTTATCGGGAAAGACCCATGAAGAGCTAAACGCTCCGATGCCGGTTTGGAGGTAACATCGACATCGACGACCCGGGTTAAGTATTATTTTAATTATTTTGTTGTTTCTTTTTCTCATTAGAAATTGATTGTATTGTCCGATTTTAACTGATTTGGGTTTCGTATATGGATAATCGGATTTTCGTTATTATTTGGTTATTTGTGTATGAACCTATTGGGTATTGTGAGTGATGATTTTAATGCGTTCATTAGATTGTTAATTGCAAAACCCATTGCTAGAATTTCGATATAATCCGTAATTGTTATGTTGAAATTCATGTGTAGCGACTAATGATTCGTAAT
>JANTPM010000007.1:26498314-26525623 GCA_025434745.1 Erythroxylum divaricatum
TGGGAGAACTATCCTTTTTCTCAAATTACAAATTAGGCAAACAGAAAAATACATAAAGGAAGTTATCAAGAAGTGCCACTTTGAGAATGCCAAACTGATGGGAACTTCTATATATATTGGAACTAAATTTGATAAGGATAAAGAAGGCAAGGCTATGGATGAAACAAAGTATAGAGGAATGATTAGGTCACTACTATATCTCACAAGCTTAAGACCAAGCATTATGTTTATTATGTGTCTTTGCGCACGCTTTTAATCAAATCGAAAAGAAAGTCACCTTTAAACATTCAAGAGGATCTTTCGATATCATCACAGAACTATGGATTTCAGATTATGGTATCCAAAAACTGACTCTTTTAATATAGTTAACTATTGTGATGCAGATTATAAAGGTGATAAAGTCAATCAAAAAAGCACAAGTGATCACTATCAATTTCTTGAAGGATGTCTAGTCTCTTGGTCTTGTCAGAAATAATATTGCACAATGCTTTCAACAACCGAAGTAGAATATATACTAGCTGCCAGTTGTTGTGCTAAAATCTTATGGATCAAGCATCCACTCTATGATTTTTCTTTGAAATTTAACCACATTCCTATATTATATGATAATACTAGTCTGATAAATCTTTCAAAAAATCTCGTGCATCATTCTAGGACTAAACATATAGAAATCAAACATCATTTTCTTAAAGATCATGTTTTAGAAAGTACCATTGATCTTTTGCATGTTAATACTGAAAATCAATTAGCTGATATCTTTACGAAGGCCCTATTCGGTTGAGGGGTTGGTAATAAAATGGGATAGAATGTAAAACACGTTCATCGTTTGGTCGAAGGTTTTATAATGGAATGGAATGGAATGTGATGGAAGCGGAGGGTTTCATGTTACATTCCATTCCATCCTTAATAGTGAAAATAAGAAACCTCCGATTTGAGGAGTTTTAGGATGGAACATAAACTAATAAGTACATACTACCTAATATACCTTCAATAATTTTTCTTAATATCAATTATATCTTTTAACCCTAACCTCTTTATTTCTAGACTCATTTATTACAGTCCAAAAAAATTGTATATTATTAATAATATTTTTATATTATTTCCCCTTACCCTAATAATAATGTTTCTATATTATTAATAATAAATTGTATATAATTAATAATATAATAAAATTTTTAATAAAATTTTTATTAATAAAAAAAGAAAATAAACAAAAATTATTCTTTAATTGTTTCTATATATTTCTATATAAATAACAATATAAATAAATTATTTTTAAATATAAATCACATATAATAGAATACAATAAAATTTATTAAATAATTAATGATAATATTTTTATATAATTAATAATAAATTATATAAAATTAATAATAAAATTATAAAGCTTTTATTAAAATTTTTATTATTTAAAAATATGAATATAAAAAATTATTTTTCACAGTTATAACTTAAACCGGAACTTTTAATTGGACATAATTTCTGTATTCAAATCATAACATTAATATTAAAGGTGTAATAATCATTTATTATATATTACATTCCATTTCATCTATCTTCTAAACAATATTTTACTATATTACATTATAAACTCTTCCATCCCTCTCAAATAATATTTCGTTGTATTACATTTCATTTCATCATAAACTATTATGTTCTGTTTCATTCTATTACATTCTATTCTATTAGTTAACTTCCAATCAAATTGAAAACGCGACTGCGAGCAGGTTCAAGAAAAATTCTATCTTTCAGTCCCCACAAAGATAATATGCTAACTTCCTATATTCGGACATTAGGGTTATTATCAGGAATTCCACATCGGACAATTATAAAAGTATTTAATAATTTATAATAGTGTGCAAACCTCCCCCTCTTGAGCTAACTTTTGGGGGTGAGTTAGGTCTTCTAACATGATATCAGAGCTAGGTTGTGTCGATCGTTTGAGGCGGTATCTGGTTATGTCCCTTTGCTTAATATGTTTATTAGATATTCAGTTCTGTTCTGGACTAAAGGGGTGTCTCAGGAATCCCACATTAGACAAGTATGAAAATATTCAACAATTTATAATAGTGTACAAATCTCCTTCTTTTAAGCTAGCTTCAGCGTTCAATTGGGCCTTCTAACAGCTGTCGACATCTTTATCTCTTTGAACACCCAATTTTTGCAATATTTAAAATTTCAAAGATACAAATTTCTACCTTCACAAGCGAAACCAACAATAAGCATAGCAAATAATTCTAAGTTTCTAACAAACAAAGTACGGACGGAAGTATTTTTCGTAGGATTGACGAGCCATGTTCACTATCGGCTTCATGTCTACTTTTAAAATCGACGCCCATCCAACACCAGAACTCCCTTTTTACGAAGGCATATCCTCGCGAAGTTATCATAAGCCTGGAGTAACTGTACGTCTTCCTTATCACATATTCTATAAATTGATGAAGATAAACCGGTAGCCAATGTAACCACTCGTTTACCCCTCCCTTTGGTCTCGTAAGTCGCTACATAGAAACATTACAGTTATTTTCCCCACAATTCAATACATGAATCACAACTCCTGAACTAGCAATAACTAGTACAAATGCAGTAATACAACAACTCACATATAAGACGTGCTTATCAGAGAGGCCCAGAGCGCGAATCAAGCCGAGGCTCTGGTTCTCAGTGGCGGAAGAACCGTTTTTTATGGCGACGGCGCGGCTTATGATTCCGTAAGCACCGACTTCGAAGATCTTCGACGTGCCCGTGGTGGCGGTGGGGCTGGGTGGCTCCGGGAGCCTTATTGGCGTCATGGGCCCAATTAGCATTAGTAAAACCCTAATCAAAGAAGCCTCAAATGGAGACGGAAGAATTGTTTGACTCTGATCGATAGGTAACGATTTGGTTACCTGCTTCTCTGTAAAGCTCAGTTTCAGTTTATTGTCATTTGATTGCCGCGTAACCTTTGGTTTACGATCTTTTTTTTTTTTTGGGAACTTAAATCCATCTATCCTTCGGTGTATATTTAACTAAAAATACAATTTAGAAATATATGATCTAAAGCTCAACTCCATGTAAAAAAAAAGAAGAATTGTAATGTTATTTGGATGTGTTAAATTTATTTCAGATAAATTTTAAAATAATGTAATTTTAAATTTATAAATTTAAATTAGTTAACTTAAATAAATTAAAATTATTATTAATTTTTCATAAAATAGCATCATTCACAGTAAAAAGGATCGTTTAAATAAAAATATTTGAAATTATTTTAATATCTTATAAGAAAGATATCAGTTATTAAAATAATATCATTTAATATAATTACATAAAATAATATTATTTGAACATATAAATTTAAAACTAAATTAATAATATTATTTTATAATAATTTAATTTAATTTAAGTTCAATCGGATTTTAAGGGATGACGGTAAAGTCAGGTTTGTTCTTGTGAGAAATTATTTTTTTAATTTATTATGTATTTATTTAATAAGTATAAAAAAACTTTAATTAAGTTATTAGAAAATTTTAAGAATAAATTGACAAAATAAAATTTATCTTAGTCGAAATTAATAAATTAAATATAAATTAATTAGTTTATTAGGTGTCAGCTCGACTTGAACCTGACCGCCGCTGGGCCTGGTTCCGGCGCGAATCCAACCAGAGCCCTTGTCGTCATACCATGAAAGACCTATGCCAATGGTATTAAAGGAACAACATAATCTGTAGTTTCAGAACATTGTCTTTCAGTGTTCGAGAGCATTCATCCTTGGTCACTTTGTGTTTGCCATTAAATGATCATTAACTGCAATGATTATCCTCTCAGATAAGATCATCAAGAGCGTTGGATCTATCATCACAACATGACAATTTCAGTTTCTGGTCATTTATGAGATTGTTTTGGCATGCCCACTTGAACTGAACACCAGACTCATGAACCCAGTTACAGGCTAGAACGTCGAAAGCGAGAAAATTTTGACATTAACTGAAGACTTGCACCGGAGAAAGATATTTTGATGAGCCTAATGACATTTGTCTAACCAAAAGAGGTGATTTTTACACGGGGAGCAAGCCTAAGGAAGGAGCTGGATAATGACTCGGTTTAGTGTTGACACGAATTGTAACTGGAATACTTGAAGATGTCACTAAACTGCACATAAATTCAGGCTGGATCTTGGTTTCTTCTTCATACAGACCAGACCACCCTTCACATTGCCATTACCGTTTCTTTCTAATCCTTTACAGGCCAAGTTCAGTGCTATTTTCACCTTGGCTTGCCTTGCCATGAACGTCAAAGTTGTGTGTTTGCTTCTAGGTGTGGCAGTGGTACTCAGTTTTTCAGCTCAGAATGGAGTTTCTGGAGAACAGGTAAACAGCTATGGCCACGAGTTGTGGTTGTGGTGGTGGCACCATAAGCCTCCTCCGTCTTTAGGTTCGCCACCTGCCGCAGGTTCCATGTCTTCACCACCCGAAGCACCACCGTTGATATATCCAAAGCCGATACACAAATGGCCTCCTGGCATATTTCCGAAGCCGATACATAAATGGCGTCCTGCTATATTTCCACCACTGACAACTCCTTCCGCCTTCAGACCACCAAATTTTCCACCAAGGGTAAAGCCACCAACCTACGTATCGCCACCCAACGTGCCTTCTCCAGTTCCATCACCACCTCCGGAAGTTACTTACCAGCCACCGACCCAAGTACCTTACTCACCACCCCCACTGCCTGAATATCCTCCACCTATTCACCACTATCCAGTGAAGCCACCGCAGGTAGAGAAACCCCCAACGCCAGCTTATAAACCTCCAGTTTCGCCACCCCACATATATCCACCGCCTGTTTCCCCTATAAGCAAGTCACCACCAGTAGAGAAGCCGCCAACGCCAAGTTATAAACCACCAGTGTCACAACCCCACATATATCCTCCGCCTGTTGTTCCTATAAGCAAGCCTCCACCGTTGCATAAGCCTCCAAGTCCAAGTTATGGACCTCCACTTTTGCCACCACATAAGCCACCACCAGTTCACAAGCCTCCACCAGTGCATAAGCCTCCAAGTCCAAGTTATGGGCCTCCACTTTCGCCACCACATAAGCCACCACCAGTTCACAAGCCTCCAACTCCAACGTATCGGCCTCCCACTCAATCACCAGGAGGACATCCTACACCGTCAACTCCAATTTACCAACCTCCAACTGCACCACCTCACCTTTTTCCTCCGTCGAAGCCTCCAACAGTGCATAAGCCCCCAAGTCCAAGTTATGGACCTCCACTTTCGCCACCACATAAGCCACCACCGGTTCACAAACCTCCAACTCCAACGTATAGCCCTCCCACTCAACCGCCAGGAGTATATCCTACACCGTCACCTCCATTTTCCCAACCTCCACCTTCACCACCATTATACTCAACACCTCATCATTTTCCTCCGTCAAAGCCTCCGCCTGTGCATAAGCCTCCAAGTCCAACTTATGGAACTCCACTTTCGCCACCACATCACAAACCTCCATCTCCAACGCATCGACCTCCCAGCCAACCTCCAGGAGGATATCCTACACCGTCACCTCCAATTTACCAACCTCCACCTTCACCACCATTATACTCGCCACCTCATCATTTTCCTCCCTCAAAGCCCCCACCAGTTCATAGGCCCCCAATTCCAAGTTATGGACCTCCACTTTCGCCACCACATAAGCCACCATCAGTTCACAGGCCTCCACCTCCAACTTACCAACCTTCACCTTCACCGCCATTATACTCACCACCTCATCATTTCCCTCCGTCAAAGCCCCCAAGTCCAAGTTATGGACCACATAAGCCACCATCGGTTCACAAGCCGCCAACTCCAACGTATCAACCTCCCACTCAACCACCAGGAGGATATCCTATACCGTCAACCCCAATTTACCAACCGACAACTTCACCACCATTATACTCACCGCCTCATCATTTTCCTCCGTCAAAGCCTCCACCGGTTCAAGTGCCACCGGCACCAACTTATAAGCCAAAACCACATCCACCAACAAAGCCTCCTTATTCACCTCCACCAATTTACAAACTTCCTCCTTGCCCGCCAGTACACAAGCCACCGCCAACTCCAACATACAAACCTCCAAGTTCTCCACCATCTCATCATAAACATCCACATCCTCACCATCATCCAAAATCCCCACCTTCTGTACCAACTTACCAGCCTCCACCAACTCCAACATATCAACCACCTCCATCTGTGCCTGCACAATCTCCTCCAATTTCCTATCCATCTTACCCTCCTCCACCATCTCTATACCCACCTACCACTCCGTAGCCTCCACAAGGATATCATCCCCGATCATCCGTGCACAACTAGAATTTCAAGTCACTATGCTAGTGACAAGAGTGACTCAAATAATCACTTGCAAGCTATAAAATGTTATATTTATCTGTTTTGCGAGAAATATAAATAAGATGTGTGGTGTGTGGTGTGTGGAGGCTTTGGCTTATATAGTTTTTGAACTTACTTGTACCATGTTCAGTGCGCTTGAGTACTGTTTTGCGTAAACTGAATAAAGTTGAACCGTTGAGTTGCACTGATCATATCGCTGCACAAACTTGTTTTATTCGGTTAAACTTGACGACGCAAAAAAAAGAGAGTAAGATTCAGATAGAAATTTGCTTGAAACATTTAAGGTCAGTTCGCACTTGTTATTAAAGCTACTTCAGTTTGGAGCTTGGAGGTCTTTTGTGTTTAAGCAAAACTTTCACTTTTTTTAAAAAAAATTTTACTCATTTTAGGATACTCTCAATTATAAGAAAATACTTTTAAGTCATCTATTTCTAAACTAATTTCAGCTTGAATTAGGTAAGTTTCTTGCTAGAAACAAAGCTCTAGTCTCAAGTTTTAAATGATTATAAACATAAGAACAATCCGAACATACGATCTCACTTAAATCAAGAGAACTCTTTCCTAACACACCAACCTTTTTAGATTTTGATTGTAAGCGGGGGCTCAAAAGGGTAGATCTAATTAAATTACCGAGAACAGATTGAAACGTCAATTGGTTGGGCATTCACATTTTAAAACTTACAAGTTCTGAAACAGCACTTATGTGGATCAGTTGTTCAACATGCTAAAGCAAATGCAAATACACATTCACTGAACTGTCGCAGGCTCGCAGCCTTTTGTTACGATAAGGCTTCAAGTGCTAAATTACCCATCAACCTTGCAAGAGGTAGGGGACACTTGGTAACAACATCAAGTTTAGACGCATTGGACGCACGCTCAAATAGAGATATGCTCAAAGAGGCAAGTTCCCTTAAAGACAATCTTGAAGAGAGGAACCCCTGCCAGTAATAAGGATCTAAACTAAAGAAGGCATCGAAGAACCCCCTGGTCCCGTTCAGATCAAGTTGCAACAGAGTCTCCATCCCAAAAGAGTAGAACTCCCTCACACATTTTCTGTCCGATGACCATAAGCTTTGCCACACCCTATGATGCAGTGCCCTCCCTCTGATCATTCTGGCTGAGCCAAGGCATTCGGCAATGGCATCAGCTATAACAGGAGCCAAGGCCATTGCCCGAACCAGCATGTAACCAGTAGAAGGGTGGACTATTCCTGAAGTCCCACCAAAAGCCATCACGCTTTGAGGAATTCGTGGAAGAGGACCACCCATTGGAATTAAACACTTCTCATCTTCTATAACTGTCTTCACTCTGATTCCCAAATGTCTTAATCTTGCCACCATCCGCTTCTTAATCTCCATGTAAGATAACATTGGTCGGCTAACCAGAGAGGTCTCTTCCAAAAAGATCAAGTTTTGATCAAAAGGCATGACATACAAGAAGGTTGGTATTCGTGAATTGCTGGCTCGCAAATAAGGTTCATTTCCCATATGGGAATCTCTCCAATCCATAAGCACCATCTTGTCCAAATCAAATGGATGCGAATCCACTTCAGCTAGAATACCATGGGCAATCTGATAACCATGGTTTCTTGGCTTATCATACTCTATGAAAGTACTAGCAAACCCACTTGCATCAACGATCAAGCTCGCTTTAATCTCACTCCCATCATCACAGGCAATCGAAGATTCAAACTCGTCATGTTTCACCTCCCAAACTTTAGCCTTATGAAATCTAACACCATTAGAGACACAATTCTCCAACAAAGTAGTCTTTAAAAAATTCCTACTAACACGACCGTAAGCTCGGTCCATATACCGGGTCCTACCATCATGAATATAGACACAAGTCATCGGCCATGTTTTGTCCAGACAATCTCCAAGCCCCAAGCCCTCAAATTCATCGACCCAAGAACCATAATTGTTTGGCAACATAGAAAGAGGAGAAGGATCAACGCAACATACCTTGACCCCATAGCGGGAGACTTGGTCAGCAAGACGGAGACCAGCAGGACCAGTGCCAATAACGATCAAATCAAAGCGAGAACGGTCAGAAGGATGAAACCATGGCAGATCAATATCCAAAGACCCCAGCTTTGACTCGGGTTTCAAGTCAAGGAAGTTTCCCAGATTGCTGCTTTGGACTCTGAGGCGACGCGTTTTGGATGATGCAAAACTGGGCTTTGGAAAAGACAGCAAGGGGGTGTCCCGCACATGGTTGATTGGAGATGATTTGATTGCAGGAGGTTGTGAGAATGGTCTGAGAAGTGTTGCCATGAGAGAGAGAAACAGAGAAGAAAGTGGAAGAGGAAACGGGGGATAGTGACATAGTACTGCTAGTGATGGGAAAACTATGTACAGAAAAAGGAATCTGCGAAAGCGGAGATGGAGGCGGCAGCTCCTTATTCCAGTTTTGGCGCAATGCTTTAAATGATATTCATGCCTCAATTTCGTAAAGATTTTAGTCCTAACTCTGACTTACGACAAACCGCAGACCTCTAATCCTGTCTTGTCTTGTCTTGTGTTTGATGTATTAAAAATTCTTTCATCGTGGTCAAGAAATGAACAGCTTGGTTTGGTGCCTGTCATAGTCAGACCTCATCATTTTGAGGACGTGTGCCAAACCACTTCCCTTAATTGGCTAAGCCACTATGGAACTATGGAAGTGAGTTTGGCACTACCAAATGAAGACCGTTAGTACTTGATTTTTGATACGTTCGCTGTAATACCACCAATCACCTCTTTCTAGTAAGCAACATATTAATATTTTAAATAAACTACTTATCAAACATTTTAAAAGCCAACTTACTACCAATTTTCAATAGAACTTGAACCTTTGGATCGACTCACATGAAAAAAGCTGCTCTACTAATTTCCATTTATCATTTTGCTTCTAGTAATTTTTTGTTGTCTTAGGACCAAAGAAACATCTTGCCACTGTTTTATGACAGATAACACTTGGAGAGGACCATGAATGGAGGGAAGTGGGTTGGAGGGAGTTAATGCTGCTCATTGTTCAACCTCCCTTGGCACACAGGATCGTCCAGGCTTCGTTTCTATGTCAATACGAGTGGCTTTAAAAATCTTCAGTTCTTTTTGCAGCTAAAAGGTGTTTCCAATGCCATGTAATGTCCTCCTTTCTGTTAAATCTCACACAAGAAACTACCACTTTTCTTATTCACAAGGTATTAGGTTAAAGTTCATATAGATCATGAGACCATTTTTTTATTTCATCTTTTACTGTTTTAAATTATTCATTCGTTGTCGAGAACTTGACAAGAGTTTTTGATCTTTATAATACTTGGAATTTAGTCCTAAACTTGAGGAGATGAAGGGATCACACAGTTGACCATCTATGTAGCAGAGCAAGGAGAGGAAATAAGAATATACAGTTCATAGAAGACCATATTAAGATGACTAGCCTACATAACTGGTTAATAGGTCTCTCTCCTCCTCCAAAACACCGTCTTACCCTACCCTATATCCTACAATCTTTTAGGAGCAGCTCAATCACATACAAACGCTTAGTGATTATCACATGTTCTTTTCAAGATACGTAAATGACAGGGGCTAAGCAACACCGTATAAAACAAGGCGGCTAATATATAACGCCATCATGCCCAGTCAACATTTGTTTTGATACGGCAACTCAATAAATAACCTTACGAACCCCATAAATTGACCACACCAAAGATCCAGGCATGTACAGAATGTATACAGATTCTCCCTGAAGAGGTAATTGGAATGCAAAACGCCGTGTCAAGGGTTCAGATCTTTTGTATCACTTAACCTGTTCCAACCTTATTTCCGTTCCAAAATGATATCGTTTTATATGTAAACATATCCAAAACGACATCGTTTTGAGACGAAAATAAGGTTGAAATAGACTAAGTAGCATAGAAGATCTGATACTCGTATCAGGCTTCCCAAATCATATAAATTACTTGTACCAAAAGCCTCAACACTACGAAAATCTATGATTTTGTTACGGTCATTCTATAGATACATAGATATCATGTACTCCTTAAAACTTGATAATTCAATGAAGCTGCCCCTCGACATAATTCAGGTAGTTGACTCTTGCAAATGGTCATGGAATACCT
This sequence comes from Erythroxylum divaricatum, assembly GCA_025434745.1. Taxonomy (NCBI): domain Eukaryota; kingdom Viridiplantae; phylum Streptophyta; class Magnoliopsida; order Malpighiales; family Erythroxylaceae; genus Erythroxylum; species Erythroxylum divaricatum. The sequence goes on from JANTPM010000007.1 coordinate 26,508,779, forward strand.
CAGCACAAATTCAACACCATCAAAATCGGAATTCAAGATCTACAAGAAGCTAAAGTGATGCCTCCACAAAAGGCAGCGATTATTAGGTATAGAAACAGAACAATCACAACCGTTAAAAGTGCCCTGCAATGTCAATATAAATTCTTTGGTCACTCGAAATCTTATAAATCTTTTAAAATTAACTACTTAAAACATGAATGATATTTCCATGACAACTACAGTAAGAAAATCACTGATACCGTCTTGTGCCACAATAAATTACTATGTACGTTTTTTAGCACAAACAATTTCATATAGTAGTTACTAAACAAATTATTAACAATTTCTAGTGGAAGGAGAGATAGCTCAAGGACAGACCCATCTCCCACAGTTGTGAACTGAGATCGTTTTAGTGTAATGGCAGGTGGGATGTAATTCCAGCATTCATTCCTTGGTTTAGGTGCACATATATCGTTCAACAATGGAATTATAACTACAAGTTTAATTTTATTAAATATTCATGACACTACATTCTCCTTTCCAATAATACATCTCCAATTGCATTCCCTTCTAGTACATCATTTCAAATACTAACCAAGTAAAGTGAGTAAAGAACATCAATCTTGCATAGACCAAAAAATGTTCTAATAATTAAAGAGAGAGTTAATTAAGGGTGCTGCAAACATAGAAGAGAAGCCCAGAGACTTACATCAGTCAGTTTAAGAGTAAATCACACTAGCATATTCATGACTAGATAGGATAAGATGAACATCACAGATGGAGAAACGAGAGAGTACTTCAATGTAAGCTTTATGAAGGTTTTCTTACTGATATGCATAGAAGTGTACAAAGTGCAGAGATATATGACAACTAGAGAGGAATAACAACAGAAGTTGAATTATAAACAAAGGCCATTATATGTTATCAGAAGCAACACTTCCCAATAATTTCTTTTATCATCATTTCTGACTTTTAAGATTTTTGGCTCTATTACTTCCTTCTTTTTATTTTTCCTTTTCCCTCCAACAATAAATGGTATGAAATTTTGAGTCTTTAGTTATTTGATCAGTAAAACAGAAAAATAAAAAAAAGCAACTTGCAAATTACAACTCAAGTGGCAAAATCATGGGGACTTACAATAGTTTGGCATTTTTCATCCAAAGAGCTCTGCGGAGGCGTTTAGACTGTTTCTTGAAATGAAAAGCCCCATCTTGCATCGTCGCAGTTTTATCAACAAGAAGTTCTATTCGGTCACCTCTCTCCAATATTTTCTCTATGTTCTCCACCATAATAGTTCGAATCTGCAATTGACTTGCTTAAGCACAAAAAACACCTAAAACCAACCAGTTCCAACATTTCCACTTGTACACAAAAACAGAAAAACAAGAAAATTAAAGGAATGGACAACACAGGAAGTATACTTTATACGCCACAAACTTGAAAAGGGATCTTGGTTTTAGAGCGAAGGTAAAAGTTACCATTGTCTAGGAACCTCTGTTTCAAATCCTAGTTTTCAAAATGAAAAATTTGAAAAGGAAAAAACAAAAGAAGAGGATGCATGAGTTTGACCTCTGGAGAAGTCACAAAGACAAAAGAGCTGGACTTGCATGCCTTGAATGGAACTAAATATAGTACCAAGAAAAACAAATTTCTAGGCAACACACAGCTTTTGTGATAAACTACGATTTACATTGCAAAAGCAATTATGTCAATTTTGTTAGAATGCAAACAGAAATTATTATCCTTCACAAAACAGTCCAGAATTCTGACAACAGAAGATGCAGATGGTAAATGGCTAGGAAGGTGTGCATATTCAAAATGAAATAGGTAGCATTTCATGAATTTGAAAGACAAGACGCTCAGAAAGTATAAGGTACTGCCATGCAGCATGACCAACATGAATACATAAAGTTGAACTGAGCAATATATGACAAACAAAAAAGTTCAGATTTCCAGATAATGAAGATACTTGCCTCATTAACTTCGCTTCTTACGCGAGTAAGAGTGTCAGCACTCGGATTACTAGAGAAAAACTCCATTTGCTGATGCAAGACCCTAGAGAATTCGTCATTCATAGCATAGGCAGGTGCATAGTGGGCCACTCGGCCATAGTTTTTCATGAACCTCATGTGAATGTCGTCCAGGTATGAAAATGGAATTCTTCCTAGATCAAGGACGGAAGAGATACATTATCAAGGACCGAACAGATACATTATGTACTTAAAACAACAAGAAACCCAGGAAACTGAAGCGTAAAACTTAGTTGATATAACAAATAGCATAAGGTACATCAGTCTAATTGATCATGGTACAGTTATGGAGCAACGAATTGTAACTAATTTACTGCAACCTTATTGGTCTAGGAAATGCAACGGTATGCTTGAGCGTGGAATTCAGAAAAGAGATGAGAAATTAACCACTCAAGTTCCAGTTTCCTATTTAAAGTCCGTACAGAATTTTGTTGTACAACCGCAATAATTTACATATCTAATCGTGAATTCACTAAACGAGCCACGTAATTGAAATAAACAATATGAGAATTACAACTCTGTCCTTTCCCCTGCCGATGCACATTCCAATTACCAGATTAAAGATACAAAAAGCGAAAGCAAACATAAAACCCCAACGAAAAAGGAAGATTGATGACAGATGTCTCCAATTTTTATGATTTAATTGTTGGCAAATGAGGCCTTTGGATAAAATCACCAGCCTTGACCAACACAAACAACTGGTACGGCAATTAAAATTTTGAAGCAAGGGAAGCTCAGTAATAGTTGCATTCAAGAAGAAAGATTCTTAATTGATATCCATTACTTGAAATTTAAACTAGCTAATCAACACAAGGCAATTCCAGTAGAAACATAAAGCCTTGCAATAGAGGTCACCAACTACCGAAATAATTGCAACGACATAATGCGAAAGATGAGTCTAAATCAGAACCCATAAAAGAAACCATCAACCTTTCTGGGGACCAAAATTGCAACTAAACAGAAGACAATGACACAACTCGCAATGGGAAGAAACGTACTGCCGAAGGAGTGGTTGGCCATACAGACAAAAGTGAGGCCGTCGGATCTGAGTATGTGAAATATATATCCGTCCTGCGAGAAACAAAGCATCGAATCAGCTTCTGACGGAAGTTTCTCCAGTATCCTCCTGGAAACGGCTCCGGCGTTCCCCGTAACAGCGCTGAACTCCGCCAGCACCACCGTGCCCCGAGCCACCACCGAGTAAAGAATCACCATGGCCACCGTATCTGTATTAGATCAAATACTTTGACGTGACTTCAATCGGATGGTGGCATGGGAGAGGAAAAGAGGATACCCTGCGTTGGTTTTGAAATTGAATTGAACGGAATGTATTTTATTAAATAACAAAAATACTAGCTGGACACCTTTTACTCTTTCCTCTTCAATTCAATTACACGATTACGGATAACAGAAGGGCCCAGGTCCATGTGTCGACTGGGAATATCGAACGATGCCATTTTACTTTTTTAAGAAATAATTAATTCGTGCCTTGACCAAGTCCTAACTCCACCCTACATATGCCATCGTTTCTTATAATTATCTTTGTTATCATCGTCGTAATACTCAGTTTGAATAAGTAGCATAGTTTTGAAATTCGGATCAGACCAGCTGATCCGACCAGTTTGACCTGTGATCAGTCGGTGGTCCGATCCGATTGATGCTTCAAAATCGGTCATAAATTGATCCGGTATGAACCGGTCAATTGACCGGTCAGACCGGTCCGGTCCGACAGATCCGATAATTATTTTTTTTATTTTTTATTTTTTATTTTTTATTTTTTGAATTTTTTTAAAAATATTTTTAATATTATATATAATTAAATATAATTATTATATAATTATTATGTCACACCGGTTCGACCGGTAGTTAAACCTGTCAAACCGATCAAACTAGTAACTAGTAAGACCACCGACTCGATGATCGATCCGAATTTTAAAACATAGATTAACATTAAAGAAAGCGGTAACACCACCGTACCTACTACGCATTCAAACAGCATGCATAAGATAAAACCAAACTTCGTCTTCAAGAAACAGTCTTTATCAACTTTTAATTAGATTCTTTCTTTGCACGTATAAACCACGTAATGATCTGTTCAAAAGAAAAGGATCGGATTTGCTTCACTGATATACAAAAACTAAAAGTCACTGCATTTATGTATACAATATAAGTCTCAGAATTACAGAAAATTGTGAAAGAAACTCACCATCATATGTATATAATCACATTAAAAAAAAACCACATGGTGATGTGTGCTATAAACAAACGAATAGAAATCATGAACAGAGGAGGGAAACTGACAACACCAGAAAAGAAAAGCTAAAGAATAAACAGGGATATGGTTTTGACAATTCTAATATGGATCAATGTTTCTGAGTTGTCTTGTGATACTTGTTTTTGATCCACTGGAACCCAACGGTAGTACCTTCCTTAACCTTCTTGACGCCAGTGGAAGCGACAGCTTTTGTCTTCCCGAGACCTTCTCCGACCTTCTGCTTGTACTTTGCGGTGGTCGAAGATGAGTTCTTGGTGGTGGTGTTGGTCGTCGACCGATAAGAAACAGAGTCGTCTGGGTCCCACTGATCGGCCCACGACGTACCGTATGAGCTGTTTGCGGCCATCTGATGTTGTGACGATTGGTTTTGATTATGATCTGAAGAAGGAGAAACAGAGAAAGCGATCGAAGAAATGTTAGGTTACGACTTAGGAGGGGTTTTGGATTGGGTTCGCGCTATTTATAGGGCGTGGCAAAGTCCGTGTCGTCCTGTGTCAACGTGAAGCACAAGGAAGCGATAAGAAGATTGCAACTATCTTGTTGGACAGTATTACCCTTTGACGACTGTAGCATTTTGAATTTCCTTTTTTAAAAGAAGGGCAATTAAGTGAATTGGAACATTCGACCGTGTGAAGTTACGAAAACATTCATATAAGTTCGGTTTTTATAACTGTCACGAGGTCGGAGACGAGTCGTTTCCGGCGGCCAAACAACTGGAGCCCACCACCACCCATGGAAGCTTCGCGGGCCATACCGAATCTTGTGAAAATGCGGAAAGAAAGTGTCGATTTTGATTGCCATGAAGAAAGATTTATGTTTTAATTTAAAATTTTAAAAATATCATCCCTCATATCATATTTTATTTTAACAAAAATAAAAAATTCAATCAATTAAATCATAAAAATTTTGAACCGTCCAACTTTTTAATTCATTTTAAAATTTTTGGTTCTATTTATTTTAATAATTTTTATTATTAAAAATTGATTGGTCAATTTTTGTAAATTAATAAGTTTTTATAAATCAAATAATGTTTATTTAATAATTTTTTATAATTAAAATTAAAATTCATTGATAAATAAAGACAATATCTTTTAATCATATTTCAAGTTCTTTAATTGTATTTGATCTTTAGTCGATTTTATGATGATTTGTTGAATTTTTTAAAACTTAAACTTCTCATCTTACTAGTTTAACTTCGGATCTGATTTTTAAAAAACACTAGACACTCATGAAAAAGTTAGTTATCATATTATATTAAACTTTTATAATCTCTACTTGGGTGGTTTAAGAGTATTATCATATAAAGCTTGTAATTGATATTTTTAATTTTATTAAATAAATATCTAATAATTAAATATATTATTCGACTAATTAATAATTAAATAATAAACTGATAATTTAAATCAAATTATAAATTCGATAATTGTAAACTAAATACATTTTAATTTTAATTTTAATTCTAATAAATTTGATAACAACATTTAATAAGAAAAGTAACTTAGCATACATACTAACGTGTGAGTGAGGTTGTTAGTCTATAAAGGTTAAAATTTTAATTTTCTTGGATTTAATCGAATGACGTGTACTTTTGCTGAATGAGAAAGTCAATATTGTAAAACTTGGAAATGTTGAAAGCCTGCTACCAAGCCGTTGAACTTGAACGCCCAAGTAACCAAACGATTACGTAAAACGTGACGATACCTTTCTGCCGAACCACAGAAAAGAGGAAAAGACCGTCAGGTTCCTGAAACTAATATCCTAATATCCTGTCTGGGGGCTAGAAGTTTCTCGCCGTCCTTGAATATTTTACAAGTATTTTCCTGTTTGGGGGCTAGAAGTTTCTCGTTCTCCTTGAATTTTTTACAAGTATACCATGGTTGAGCTTTGAAACGAGCGTAAAGTTGCTGTTTTGCAATTATAATTTAAATTACGAAAATAACCTCTTATTGTAAGGGCAACAGTGATTTAATTAGTAAAGTTTGTTTTCCATATAATTACTAATTAAAAGTTTGAATTACAATTAGAAAATTTATTTCATTTTGGTGATTTTAAAATAAAAAATAAAACATGTTAATTTTGTAAATTTTCAATTAAATTAAATTTATAACTAATTAATTCATCATCATCATCATCATCATCACCCTATCTGAAATTCCACAATAAAGCAGGATCTGGAAAGGTCTGATAGTATACAGCTTTATAAATTATCATTTACGCACAATTACTATAAGTCGGCATTAACCATATCTGACCAGTCCATTTTGATGCTAACTCCGTCAAATTTCCTGCCAATTATTAATACCATTCAAGATCCGTCATACGACACCGTTATTGGACGTTGTATTTGCTAAAGACTCCCCTACTGACAGGTTTTGGTCTAGGTAGAGATTATGCAGGCAAACCTGCAAAAGTACATATTACTTACCGTATATGCACATTACTGTCTTCCAGGACAACTTCTGCCAGAGAGACCTCGTCCTGTGGTGGCTTAAGTTTGCCATTATATTCATCAGGATTGCGCAAGTACTTGTTGTAAAGCCACCTAGAAGTGTTCAGGGCATTTCCAGTGCTCTTTAACGGGAATGTGCTTTGACTTTTTTGCCAGTTATTAGTGAGCTTTATCCAATCTCTCCTCCAATTCTTCAGCTGGAAGCCGTGACCATTCTCCAAGCTCTCAATCAAGTATTTGAAGTATATGGCTGCTCGCGGACCATAATATTCACGTAGAAGGCCGCTCCAGTATTTGTTTGCTACAGTATGCGGATTATAAGGGATCACAGAAAATATTCTGCAGTTAATTCCTCAAAGAAAAATTCTAATGTTTATGTTGCAAAAGCCCCTAATCATCCAACAATGAGACTGACTGACCAGAAGAAAAACAGACAAAACTAACACCATTCACTCAAATAAAAAAATGGCAAATCAAATTAATTAGGCTAGTTTCTTACCGTAATCACGAAGAAGACTTGCTTCCTCCTCGGTATTGTCATACCACATAGTTAGCTGAGTTCTTGCGTTCCATTCGTACTGCAACATAGGACAAATTAGGAGTATTTCACTAGAAAGGGAAAAACAACATGCTTAATGCTGGCAAGTTTTAAAAAAAATAGTTCATGAAGCCTCTAACTTGTTTTTCCTCCTCTGTATCTTTGGCAAGATTCTTTGCACTTTCTAACCAAGGGCCCAGAAGAAATCCCTCATGGCATTGCAATAGCGTGTCCATGTCATCCACAAGGTTCAGAAACATTTGGCTCTGCCAAGCAACTCCGTTGACATCATTTAACATGTAAGCTTCAATTATCTTTAAGAACAGCTCGTTTGCATATTTTGCCAAAGCTTGTCTTGTTAGATCAACCAAGTCATAGCTGAAGATAAAATGGAAAAAGCAAGTGAATATGAAGTATAACAACAAAGATATCAATGGAATCCATATGAATTTGAGAATAAAAGATATGTATTACAAAAGCTTTTGAAACCCAAAAATGCCAACCTGTAAGCATGACTGTTTGACAGTTCATCCCCACTAGCAATGAAAAGTTCTAATGCACGCAAAACTTCAGAAGTTGAGTACCATAAGTGCGGACGGTCATATGAATCAGCATTTCGATTAGATATAACCATCCTTGACAATGGGTTGCCATTGCGGTTATAACTTGGGTGAGAAACCGAAATGAAGAAAGGATCAACATCAGGAAATGCTACGATGACATCTCTATTTTTGTCCTGGTCCAATATAAGAGGGACTATATGACTTCATGCAAACTAAGGAAAAAACAGAAAATCTAGATAGAAGTTTAAATACACAACTAGACACAATTGCCTCACTCCTAAGGATGACATTTGTGCCCAAAACTGATCTGATTTGAATTTAACAGATACAGTCTGATATGACCGGACTTCGGGCCACCCAAGCCTGATCTAGTTTAGGCTTGGATCTAAGCTCGAATCATGAGCCTCAGGTTTGTTGGGCCTCAGATCTGGTCCGATGCCTTACAAAAAAAATTTGGGTCTGGCCCAGACCAAGGTTACCCAAACCCAGCCTAATGCCATCACTACAAGTAGTAGTCATTCTTGAACATGAAATTGGACAACCCCAGAACAACTTTCTCAAAATATGCAATTGAGTTGGCATAATTCCATCACACTTATTATGAGATCCCACTAAAATATGAACATGATCAAGCAGCAAGTTTGAAACTTACATAGGCACCATCTGTGCAATTATAAATCGTGTAATATAGAATAATCCAGGCATCCTTCACTAAAGGTACTGAACGGCCATAACGTCTTGTTGAGTATAAATCAAGCCAAGCCTATAAGAAAGATAAGTTAGTGAATGTATGGCCCGACAACCCAACTGGTCAAGTGATAAGTTAGTGAAAGTATGGCCTGACAAACCAACTGGTCAAGTTTCCTCATGCAAAACTGAAAACTTTCAAATGACAAAAAAAGAATGGAAATTTTATTCGAAAAATGTGCTACTATAAAAATTCATTACATGCCAGAACACACAGCTCAAGATACAGTCAAAATTAGGAACGAGGATGAGTTTTCAAGCCAGGAAGCTAGTGAAACAATTTCAAAGAGAATACAGAACAGTTTTTGTTATTTATGGAAACATATGGGTTAGCAGGAAGCATTGAAAATTATAGAGGGTCAATCAATTACAGTAACTTTGCAGGCCCCGTTGTCTTCTGCATCTACTAACAGCAATTGCAGTGCTAAGTGACTCCTATATGTTAGAAAAAATATACTTGTACAAGGAAAATGAATTTTCATTATACTTGGTAAAATGTTTTATTTGCATAAAGGCATACCAGGTGTTTGAAGTTATAAACTAACTCAAATAAGAATACTAAGTAAAAAAACAAATTAAAGACGTAACATTATAGAAGAAAATGCTGCAGCAATAGGTAACGATTATCTAAGCCTGGAACATAATGTTTCTTATATTGTGAGATGGAAATTTTTGGAAAAATAAAGAATGAAAATTACGGTGATTAAGGAATAACTTTAACATTACCTTCACATCAATATTGTTATGTTGAAATGCCATTTCAGACATGAGATCATATACTACAGGATTCTGTTCTATTCCTTCCATCGACATTCCAACACCAACCTTCATAAAGTAAAATATGAAAAATATAGTCATTTGGTACCGAGTGAATGAATAATTTGGAAAATAATTTCCTAGTCGAAAGATGCAAAATCATGGAATTCATTGTACAATTGGCAAACAAGGTATTGATTATTATTTTGCAGAGTAAGGTCAGATCAGGAGATGATTCAAAAGAATAAACTTGCCATTGTTGAGTTCTGACTCATTCTTGCCTTGACTGGACCAGAAGCTATTGAATCTAAAACTCCATACATTTCTATATTTCCTGCAAAGTTATGCAGCATACACCTGTATATCATGGAACAAATAAATCAAAACACAATTGCAATCTTTGCATAAAGAAATGAAAAATACGTAGATAATATAATTGATTAAGTTTCATTAACTAGCAAGTTGTCCATTAGGTTGTTTTTCAGATCTTCAACTTGATGTTTTTCAGATCTTCAACTTGAATCAGTTTAGTTTGGAGCGCTACCAACCCATTTCACAATTTAAAATTGCCTTCTATGCAAGAGGCAAAACCACTGTAATATTTATTTTCCAAATTAGCAGCTTAATCAAAAGGAAAACAAAATTTGAAAGTCAGTCAAGAACATTAACTATCGGGCAAAAAAAATGAACTTTCCAGATGTAAGGGATGCCATAAAACTGCTCTGAGGTAATCCATATGGGTTTGACTTCAGCAAAAAGATCAAGGACTACAAGCCTCCCCAAAGGAACAGAATGTAGAAGTGCCTGGAGAAAGTTGGATGTTGGCAGAAACTAACATCACAATCAATTGAAATGACAAATTTGAACAATGCGAAGCCAAAATCTGATGATGGGATAAGACAGACATGTAGACTAAACATGGACCAAATGTAGTTATCAATTTGCACTAAAATGAATCTAAAATTTCAAACTACGCTACGTATATTTAATATTTTATGCAGGCATATGCACATAGAGAATTGCAGATGGCCACCAGAAATGTTCCAATGGAGGCAATTTGTGTAGTGGATAGTGCATAGATTCTGACAAGTTTAAAATCTGTAGTAGAAATACATAGTAAAGATTGTGAATCCTGTTACATACGAAAAATATATGATAACTTTTGTGTGGAGTTCTTAACAGTTTATTTCCAAACAGCTAGGCTCTTGCATGAGACAAAAAGATATAGGCTTCAACTTTTGGATGATAAAGAAGAAGCAAGGGTTGAAAAATTATAGCATACAGCACTTTCCTCAGTGGCAAGGTGTAATACATGTTCGATATGGTAAGGCTAGGGAAAAATCCCATATTGTCAACCACTGATTTTTACTTCTGTTCGAAGATCAACTTTTATCAATTTGGGATTTCCCATATGAATTTTTTCTTCTATTAATCATGTCCTAACCCTTGAGAAATTATATTATGAAGATAGAAAAGATATAATCATATTCTTCACAGAAACTTAAATCCGTAAGCTTCTAACTAAACTTGATGTTCTACAGTTATGTTAGAAATTCCCAACAGAAGGAAGTAAAGAGAAAATTTTGGTGACCATCTTTGAGATGTTTCACCAAGACCTACAATCAAAAAACAAAGCTAATCAGAAATTAAAACCTTCATTTGTGGAGGCCTCCAAAAGGGATCATAGGAGAACAACCAACCCTGCAAAAAAAAAAAAAAAGAAAATCACGGCATTAGGACCAAATGCAAAGTCCCTTGCAATTACTAAATGATTTTTAAAGACAAATTACTGATGCAGAAATCAATATTGACTTAGTAAGATAGCAAGGGTGATTTTGAATATTCATCAAGATAAAGCATCAAAATGCACAAGCTGTAATACATTGAATGTGAACAAAGTCAATCACAGCCCAATATGAGAACTAGTAAGGCTGAATAATATAACTGCACAACCAAAATTGATCCACCTGCATAAGCCAGACTGAATGGTCATCACCACTCTGCATTCCCTCAAAGATTGCTGCACCTAGTGAAGAAATGTACTCTGGATCATCAACTGGTGGAGTATTCTCATCAAAGGTGTCACTGTCATGAGTCAGAATATACACATTTTAAAGACTTGACCAAACTTAGCCTATAATTTTACAGAAACTACAAACAATAGTGAGCTAATGAGTGACTTTAAGGAATCAGCCAATAAAAGGCGATAGCTTCACAGTCAAGCTGGCTTTGTATCCAAAATTAGCTGTAGGGGAGATAACCTTACCAGTTGTATATATGCCCTGTCCTTCCATACTCTGACCAAAAGATGATACCAAAACTCAAAATGTTTGCAACATTGACACATTTATTAACATGAGAAACATAATATTCAACTAATTTGGAACTAAGACAATTGCACCTCTCAACTGTTGTTGAATAAATGCTCTCCCAATCTCAATGAACAAGGGGTCACTTGCATCAAGAAGATAAGTACAGCACCATCGGGTGTCACTCTCAACTGAAAACCTGAAGCAGGATTTTTCACAAGCGTTTATTAATTTTTATGTCTCCCATTGATGCAACCATAGAATGCATCAAAATTAGCAAGTTTTCACAAGTTGAAGATTTGGTGTCTTATTTGCACCAATTAGCACTTACCAGTTCCCCAACCGAGTTATCCTTGCTGATGGATATATATTTCTTAATGCAGCAGGAACATTTCCAGAAAAGGCTGGAAGGACTGGAAAAGTTGATTCAAAAGTATTGTGAACATTACCTTTAGCAAAAGTTGGAGAAGCAATAGATCTAAAAATTTAAATGTCTTACTGCTTTCTCCTATGTAATAGCTTTACTTCTTCTAAATGGCTTCTTAAAAACCTCTACGAATAGCTTTAATTATGTTATGCTTCATATAAGATATAGGAAAGAAAGGATGGTTGGGGAGGAAGGTACCTGGCGTCATCCCTAGGTCATACATCCTGGCAAGTATTTTCTTCTGCAAAGCTAGCTGTTGATCAAGCCAACTTTGTGGCAGTGGTCCACCCCACCTTAGATTGAAAAGAAAGGTGTTTATACAGGAATCCTTATGTTTTGGTTTAAGTATATATTCTCATCATGAAAAATCTTCACCTACTGATTTAAATGATCTCAAATTCTGTGCTCCATAACATCAAAAGTTTGAAAGAGCAGTATAACCTTTCATTGTGGCAAATATTTACTAAAATTTGTGAAGGAACTGAAAAAAGAAAAAAAAACTTTCTACCTAGAATTTAAAGTGAACCAAAACAATAAATCTAGGTTATAAGTGCACCTGTGTAAATTTGCCATTCTAGACCAAGCAAGAAATGCAGGCCCTCCAAAAAAATCATCTAATTCTGCTTTGCTTAAATTGAATTTCTGCAGAAGTGAAGAATAAATCATTTCAGGAATAGATATCAAGAGGCAATATCAAAACTGATTTTTGGGCAGCCAGAAGCTGCTATAATGCTATTTAGTCATGGTACTTACCCAAAATGAGTAAAAACTATCAAGTAAATTTTAGAAAATCCTAAATTCTGAACTAATGTAAGACTAAGAACCAACAACGTGAAGAAGATAATAAGAAGAAATCACTTTCAGTATCACGTTCCTAAAGAAAATGTAGCACTATTGTTGCATTGTACCGTTCAAAGAAAAACAGATAAGTTATAAAGCTAACAAACAAGTAAACATGACAAGGAGAGGAAAGGCACCTGGAAAACTTTTTGCCATATAGCCTCTTGACCAGTAAAAGCCAAGGGCAAGTTGATTCCTTGGAGAGCCATCCAATCAATCTCTTTTTCCCATCTTTTCCAGTCCCACCAAGCAAATGAATCTTTGCAAAGGGATAAGTTAAAATTTAGGTCATATTTTTCAGAGTCTGAAGCTATAGCAATTGACAGCAGGTCTCTGTTAGCATTGGGACTTACAGCTAGATGTAACAGCATTCTGGTAATAATTCCAAGGAACTGGTCTCCTTACAATGATAGGACTTTGAACACGAGGAAGAGAACCTAATTTAGGTACTGAATTTAGTTGCGCACCACCAGTTTTGTCCCATGATATATGCGCAGCACAGAAATACTTCAAATACCAATGCAGACCAGCTAATACTTCCACTGCAGTGACCCCAGAAATTCTAATACGAGACAGCCCAAAACACCATATACAATCATACTCATAAGCTATTCAATGCACAGAAAATAGGTGCCACTAAAGCCTTGACACCACTTAGAAGACAAAAAGGATATACTGTTTTAAGCAATTCAACTAACAGAATCTCTGGAGATCCTACTCCCATAAAATAAGGATGATTCTCGATAATAAAGCAAGATTTCCCGCCACATTGCTCCTGTACACAAACAACACAAAAACGACAGCTACATACACTATACTCTTGAGTTCTAAAATAAAGCAGATTTCAAAAGCATACACTCTACACTCTACAGTGATACAAAAACAAAATATCTCTCCACGAAGCACGCACCTTAGAGACAATTCGAAAGTCGAATGCTGTAGAATGAGAGGGAAGCAAGCGACGGAGGACGCCGCGAGCGGCAGGGAGTTGAACGGAGGGAGGAGCGCGCTCGCGTTCTTGGATGTCAAGGAGGCGAGAGATGTAGTCGACGCCGATCGTGGAAGAATGAGCGGTGGAGAAGACGAAGGAGAAAATGAAGAGCAGCAAGAGAGAGGGAGGCGTGGCCATGAGAGAGAGCGCGACAAACCCTTGGAGAGGGTAGTGTGAAGAAGTTGGACATTTCAATGTTAAAATGATGTAAACAGAAGATTCGATGGAGAAGGAAACAAAGGGATGGTGGTGGGTAGTGATTGGTGGCCGGCCGGTGGGAGATTCATGGAGATTTTTAAATTTTTGCGGAGGGTTGTGACTTTTTGTTATTATTAAGAATATTTTAAAAATAAGACCGTGACATTTAAGATTTAAAATGTTTAATGGGACAATTATCTTTTTTATATAAAAATTTAAATTTTATTTTTAAAATAAAACTATTAAATAAAAGTTATTTAATTTATAAATGCTGTAAATTCATCATCTTTTAATAACAAAATTATTAAATGAAATTAAATTAAAAAATTAAAAATTGAACTAAAAGTTTAGGAATGATAATGGGTCAGATCGGGCTCGAGTTGTGCTTGGCCCAACTCACTCCATCTGTGAATCACTGTAGTTTGTCTATACTTTTTTAATTTTTTTTTTGACAAAACGACGTTATTTTGTATATTTCCTTTAAGTCACAGATTGAGTTGGGCTAAGATTACCTCTCTAAAAAATTTGATCGATTCAAGGTTTTCACAATTAAACTAGGTATATCGATTTAGTTTTTAAAACAATTATTATTACTTTTATACATGATTTTATTGCATTTATGGAGATTTTCAAAATTTTGTCCATAGACATTTCCTTTGGTTTTTTAAATTTAATCTATAGATTATTACTATAACATTATTAAATACTATAAGTTAGGTTAACTACAGATAGTCAAATTCATAGTTTTAACTAATAATAATAGAAATAGCAACGAGATCATCACCAATTCCACCCTTTTGGTTGTAGCATGAATTTCGCTCGAACTTTAATCAAGTTTGATCCCCATAGCTTGAATTCAAATTCATCTCACTTAAAATAATATCGCTTTAGGGAATTTTTTTTACAATAACATCATTTTCTAGTGGGAGTGCGAGTAGTTCAAATCTTCCATTGAATCTCTAATTGATGCTCTAAATCCAAACTCAATCCAAACTTTAGGTTGATTAAATCAATTCAAGTTAAACCAAATTACCAATCGTAAAAATTTTCCAAAAAATTACTAATTGTAAATACTAGCATTTCATCCTCTGCAAGATAGTATAAATAATGTTACTAACTGCTCAAATAATCTTTAATTATATGAGATTTATTCATTATAAGAATTAAAATTTCACAACTATTTAAATTGAATTTGTGACTCATTTGTAATAATTTGTATAAAAATGTAATTTATAAGTTATTTATGATATCAAAAGTTTATATAGTAACTTAATAATTTATGGTTTGAAAATAATGTAGGTAATGAAGTTGCTGATGAAAATGTAGAAAACATTAACCGGGATAACTTAGTTGAAGATGAGGGTCAGAAAGTTAATAATGTAAGGTTAGGAGGTAATGTAGATAATACTGATGAAAATGCAGAGAATGTAGAAAATTTAGATGATGTCTCAAATGTTAATGATGGATATGTTGGAGATGATGCTAATATGGAGGATAATGGAGATGAATGAGCTGATGATGGAGATAAGGAATATAATAAAGATGAGGGAGATGATTTTAAAGTTAAGGTTAGGAATTCAAAAGGTGTATGGGAACGAGTTGAGTTTATGGATGTTAATACAGATGGTTTAGTTGCAAAGGATTTAGAGGAACGAGATGAAGATGATGAAAATGATGGAGATGATATAAACCATGAGGATGATGCATGTGATGAAAATGAAGAAGATGAGGTAGTTTTTTTGAATATTATGACAGTGATGACTATGGGGAACTTATTAGTGATATAGATGATATGATAGATGATGCAACTAAGAGAAAAAGAAAATACCGTGTTTATGGTGAAAATATTGCTAAGCCTAATATTGAAACAGGAATGCTTTTTTCTTAATCATTTGCAATTGAAGCATGTAGTTAGTTTATTGTCTATCAAAACAAAAAGGGTTGTCCTGTTTACCAAAAATAAGCCCAATTTCGTGCAAGGTAAATGTAGGGCAGAGAACTGGCTTGGTATATATATGGAGCATTTGATAGGAAGCTATAGTCTTTTCAAGTTAGGAAATTCAGGGATACTCATGATTATAGTAATGTTTATATGAATCCTATGATGTCATAGGGTTTCTACATATTCAAAGGCCACCACCAAAATAAAAAATTTCAATGTCATTCCAGGGTTAAGAGGGCCTGGCTATGGTATTGTAGATGATGAAAGCATAATAAGGATGTTTGGTGCTGGTAGATCTAATCCATATTCTCAACCGAAAATTTTAGGAAAAAGGCTTGTCATACTGTTTTCTTCAATATAAAGCAAATAAGAAGTTTAAGAAGTGGATGCAAGGGATATGGATATACACAAATCCAACAACAAGGTTGCAGATGCTAAATGCCAGTGTTAAATTTTTTCATTCTTATTAAACATTAATTAACTATTTAATTTTTGCATTCTTATTAAACATTAATTAAGTGACACAACTGAAGTTAACAATGTTTGCATTTTATCTACAGCTTGGAAGGACAAATCAGAGACTAATATACCCTGGGCAAAAATAAAAAAAAGAGCAAGCAAGTTGTTGCTGGGCATGTGAATCTAAGTCAAGAATGTAACATCCCGATTCTATCCAAAGGGTTAAAACCCTACAAATTTGGTACATGTGAGATTAATCGGAGAAATTGGGACAACACATCTCATGCTCATGCATTCCATAAGGTGCACATGCACATGAATAGTGGATCTTTGCACATAACC
>JANTPM010000007.1:26562532-26583602 GCA_025434745.1 Erythroxylum divaricatum
TACACAATTCAACCCCCCCTTCTCGTGCATTCTAATATCGTTTCCTAAGTATTGTATTAACGTGTGATTCACTTCAGATTTTGGATCAATGCTCCTTGTACAGTCCAATTATCATGCCACAGAAATTATCTTTTTCCATCACCTACTTGGCAAGAAATATGTTGTTGTACATCCTCCCTCATTTTCAAAATTTGATTGAAGAAGCAAGTATAATTATTTTTGGGAGTTAAAGCCTAGAAACTCCTCTCTTTCAATATGTAAACATGAATTCATTTTATCCACATAGACTGCTTATCACTGAGAATTCTCCAAATCCTTTTAGTCATGAGTAAGTGATTCTTTTTGGTAATTGACTCCAGCCCCTATCCCTCATCTTCTTTGGTTGACAAATACTCTTCCAATTGACTTTTGCTTTCCCTTTTTCACCAATCCTATTCCCCCATAGGAATTGCTTCATCATTCTTTTAATTGTTTTGGTAATCCCTTTGGATAGAAAGAGATAGGAATACCGGTAATTGTGCATTGATGAAATAATAGACTTTAATAGCTGAAGTTTCTACATAGGAAAGAGCTCTATTGGTCCATTAACCTAGTCTTTTATGTATTTTTTCAATTAGAAGGATGCATTCATAGTACCTTAGTCTTTTAGAAGAGATAGGTATACCCAAATAAAGGAGAGGAGGCCCCTTTATTTCCATTCCAGTGACTAGTTTCAATGCATTTGCTAAATGGGCAAGACTTTTTGAAAGGATAAAGTAGCTCTTTTGCAAATTTATACTCAGCCTCGACATGTCTTGGAGAGATTTGAGAGTATTCATCAGTAGTGTGACTAAGTGAACATTCGCCTTGCTTAGGAGGATTAGATCATCTGCAAAACATAAGCTAGTTAGTAAAATCTTCTTACATTTGGAGTGATATTTGAAGCCTGGATCTTCTGTCGAATTGTACTTCAGCATTTGGGTAAACACCTCCATACAAATTAGGAATAGGTAAGGAGACAATGGATCCCCTTGCCTAAGTGCTTTTTTGCCTTTAAAAATCTCCGTAGGACTCCCATTTATTAGAATTCCAAAAGCTTTAGTTGTAATGCATTCTCAGATCCACTTTAAGAACCTTTAAAGAAATCCCATAACCTCCATAGTTTGTAGTAAAAAGCTCCAATTCACATTATCAAAAGCTTTCTGTAGGTACACTTTGATTGTGCAGTTATGAGGACATTTCCTCCGATTGCACCCCTTCAATAACTCCTAAACTATAAGGATATTATCTCCAATATCCCTATTCTTCATAAAAGCTCCTTGGTTTTCACTGATGAGGGGTTGTATAGATTCCTTTAGCCTATTTGCCAAAATCTTTGCTATAATCTTGTAGATAAAATTTGTGCAGGAAATAGGACTAAAATCAATCCAAGAGGTAGGGTTATAGTGTTTAGGGATTAGGCATATAAAGGTCTTGTTAATCTCTTTTAGCATTACCCCTTTTTGAAAGAATTCAAGCACTGCCTCTTTAACTATCCCACCTACCATTTTCCAAGATTTCTAGTAAAAAAACCATTCAATCCATCCAGACCTAAGGCTTTTGGGCCATTCATATCAAACAACACTCTCTCTATTTCTTGATCAGTTACTGACCTAATTAAAAAGGAAACTATATCTTTAGTAATTCGTGTAGAAATAAACTTCCTAAGGTCATCTCCTATTTTAGGAGATGTTACCTCTATGCTTAGGAGATTCTTGTAATAAAGGAATGTTTCTTTAACTAATCCTTCTTGTCCAACCACTATCTCCCCATGTTTAGTTATAATAGAGGTGATTTTATTAGTATTCTTCCTTGCTTGCACTTAATTAAAGAAGAATTTGGTGCATCTATCCCCTTCCTTTAGCCAAGATACTCTAGATCTCTGCTTCAAAAGAGAATTTTGGTTATCCACCAATTGTAAATATTCCTTTAAAGCTTCCTTTTCTACCAAGGCTATTGACTCATCAATGGGAGTTTCTATCAATCTATATGTATAGCTGATAATTTGTCTCTAGCCTCATCAATTGCTTTCTTGAGATTCTATCCTCTTTTAGAATTGAGAAGTTTCAATTCTTGTTTAATAGATTTAAGTTTTTGGAGGCAAATGTGTTATTTTGTCCTAAAACAAACATGCTCCAAACCCTGTAATATAGCTTCACGACTGACTTTTTCAGAGTTGAACATATTGTCTATCCATATAGGAGTATGATTAGAGATGCCCAAGTCTAGAAATTTTGCTATGCTTTTTGGGAAAGAATGCATCCAATCCACATTCACTAACGCCTTATATAGCTCTTTTTTGATATGCCAAGTAGAAGTCTGCTTATTAGACCACGTGAACTTATGGCCTTCTGATTTCAGATCTGTTAACTCTACCTCCTGCATACAGTCATACATCTCTAAAGAGTAATTACGTAAGTTGCAATTTTTTTCTGCTTCTGATCTGTTTAATGTGGTGTTAAAATCACCACATACTAACCATGATGAGTTTATCAAGTTCTTTAATCGACTGATAGCATTCCATAGTTCAATCCTTTGAAAACCAAGGTTAAGACCATACACAAAAGTAGCAAACACTCTAAAATTTTCCATCTTAAAGTAGATTAATGTGTGAATGTACTGTTGAATTGATTCAATGACATTCACCTCCACTAAGTCTTCCTCATAGACAATAATAATTATCCCGTAGGCAGGGCTGTTATGGTTTGATAAAATTTTTCATTTCCTACCCAAGCAACCTAACTTGCTCAAATTTATTTCCCTAATTTTTGGTTCCAAAAGACAAAAGACTCAAGGCTTCTCCTTCAGGACCAAATTCCTTAAAGTTTTCAGCTTAGAGGGATTATTTATTCCACGTACATTCCAAACTATCACTGTTATAGAATATTGCTCTTTCCCTTGGAGCCTTTCCTACTGCTCCTATTGCTTTTCCTTAAGGCCATCTATTCATCCTCTTGAGTTTCACCTTTCGGTGGTTATATCTGTTGAGAGTTATGGACCTTCTATTGGGGATTTGATTCCCCTTCTTCTATTTTTGTATCACCAATTTCCTGTCCATTGACTTCCTTGTCCACCTGAATATTATCTTTGTCTGTTGAAGGAATCAGTTCTGCTCCACTTCCTTTATCTAAGTTTTGGCTATGTTTTCCTTGGCTATGTTCCCCATTTTTTAGGGGATCCTTTTCCAATTGACTTTGAATAGGATTCTCTTCTATCTGTTTAGCCTTCTCTTCCTCCTTCTTACTGTCCAAGTTATGCCTTTCAGTTTTAGTCACCTCCCAATCATCTCCACTTGCGAAAGTTTTCCGAGTAGGTTTCTATGCCTTTCCTTGAACTTTCAATGAAGGTTTTCATTAGTATGTAACCATGACTCTATCTTCTCTAAGAGAGTTCTCATTTGCCAACCTTAAAATAGGAATGCTATCCTTTATTTCTTTGGAGATGTCCATATTTACACACAGTCTTGCAAACTTGACCCTTTTCCTCATCGTTGTGTTCTCATCCATGCATATAGGTTTCCCCAAAAAGCTAGCTAGCATACTCAATCCTTTGGTGGTCTAATATTCTAAAGTTATATTGTGAATGTTGACCCATAAGGGTATGCTTTTCACTTTGATTTTTTTAGTTCCATTCCCGACTGCCATCTTTGTAGAAAGAGTGGAAGTTGTAAAATATGCCAAGGACCCTCTTCAATTATTTTTTGAGCTTCTATTTTTTAGGAGAAAGTGAAGATAATATTATCTTCCTCTGTGAGCATTACCTCCATTAAGCCTCTCCCTTTCCAATTTCTTTAAGTCCACTGAAAATACAGGTCTTTTATCCATGAAAAACCTAACTAGAGTGGACTCCCATGTTTTAGCTCCTTCCTGTAGAGTTTTTAGTGTAGGAGCTATTATGAGTTTCCCTTCCAACTCCACTGGGGGGTAGAAAACCAAAGAGGACTCAGTCTTATCTCCAACAACTTGTTTCCATGTCCTCCTAGCTCTTATAGAAGATAAACCTTCTTTAGGGTCTAGTTTCAGTGGAGGAAACTCTAAAGTTAAGGGAGGGTTGTTTTTAGTGAGTGGAGGGGAGGATGACTGGGTTGAAGAAACTTTTGATATGGAGGAATGGTTTGCAATATTGTGGATCGATGGAACAGGGATGGGAGTTGTAAAGGAAGATGGGGAAAGTTGCGAGGGTAGAGGGGGAAAATTAGAAAGTTTGGGAGGGTGCAGATCTGTCATTGAGGTGGAAATTCTTGATTTGGAAAGGAGGCTACTTTCCAGAAGGTAGTGCAAGAAATGTAGGATGTGTTTATGGTAAAGATAGGAGGGTAGGAAATTTGGAAAAAGGAAAGGTAAAGCCCCTGTACAAGGGCATATGTAGATGGAATAGGAGGTGGGAAGATGGTGAAGAAGATGGCAGGAAAACAGAGAAAATGGTGAAAGAAAACCAGTCAATTGGGGAAAGATGGAAAGGAACAAGATGGAGATGGAAATAGGAAGGAAGATTGGTTTGCAAAGATGGGGGAGTTTGTTAGTGAGAAGGAAGAGTTTCTCTCTCCAACCCATTTTAGTTCCCAGTTTGTTGACAACCAATCCTCCTTTATTACATGCTAATAACTTATTCAATTTAAAACTATGAAAGATTACATACAAAATTTACAAAATAATTGTTGTGAAATCAGGTTAAGATCCGATCCCGAACGTAGTGGAGTAATAACAAAATTTTTTCGTGACTTTTGATTTCTCAAAAACCAAGATTTATTTAATTCTATAAAATGATTAACACAAATCATAATAAAGAGGAAATTTAATTCGTAACTTATTCTAAAGCTTGATCTTTATCTTGTTGTATCCATCAAACTATTTCCAAAATCGATCCTTCGTAGCTACACAAGTGTTCGACTTCTAAGGGTATTCATAGAACAGGTTGAGAGAACTCTATAACTCTTACAAAGAGATATAACCAAAAAGTGCTTGCTTCATAGAGCTTAAGCCTATTTATAATAAGTTTTGGATGTTTTAGTAATTTAATTGAAATTAAATTCTAATTTCAATTAAACTTTAATTAGAATTACAAATAATTATAATTAAATACCAATTTTGCCCAAATAAGATTTAGTATCTTACATTGATCCTTATTTATTAAATATCTCATATTTAATCATAAAGTTTTTTAAACTTTACAATTAAATCCAACTTGATTAAATTAACTTTGCTCTCTTCATCCTATTTTATATGTAAGATCTATTAGGTTCTCAAATATGTTGGCAATGATTACAAATTATAATTATAATTAATAATTAGAATTAGATAAATTAATGTTTTTAAATTTATCTTTAATTCTTCAATTAAATAATTTATAATCATATATCAAGATTGGCGTCTAGCAACACGTTATGATCATCCAAATATTTAGGAATGTCAAAGTGGTTTTGATTAACCTTTCCATGTATGATTTTTTTGTATAATTCAATCTTTTCATCATACAATGTTCTAATTAGACATAAAATATAGAATTAATGTCAACTCTATTTTGAGTCTAATCATACTAGTTCTTTGCTATCAATTATCGATTCAAATAATAACATTTGTAAGCTATTTACAAAATGTCATTTCACCTTGCCCAAGGATTTTTTGAATCAATACTAGTCGAGAACAATGGAACATTCTCTCTAATTACTTTAGGGTGATGAATCATATCATATAGTTTATCCTACTATCGAGTGACCGACCTATAATTAAATAGGTCATAAGTAGTATCAAAATATAACAATCCCTATGCAGGATAACTTTGGTGACCTCAGTCAAATGACAATCATCACAATAAGAACTCCATAGGCATACAAGTAATGTTCCAAATGGATTTCTTATATCGGGAATATACAGTGCTTGTTCTTTAACAAGCACCCACACGTTTGTTTAAGTATCTCCATACTTTAGCCTATAAGATCAACTATTTCCTTCGTAAGGAAAAACAAAATGCGTGCTAGTTTTTTGTATTTTATTAATGTCTAATCTTAATAAAACAATGACTAAAAATAATTTAGGGATAATACATATATGTAATATGAATCTCATAATTATAATTTCATTTGCAATGAATAATTATCCCATGAACTTTATCATATCCATCTAAACACGTACAAGATACATAATGTCTTTAAATAATTGTCACTAAACTACAACCAAACTGATTAGTTGTAGGGCATAAACTAATAAAGTGGATGAAAAATTTAACGAGATTAATTAATTTTTTGTCAATTAAATGTCACGTCAAAACTAACGCAACATTATTTTTATTTTGAATAAAAAAAGTGGACCTTACTGTCATATAACAAGTGGAACTTACTATCTAAAATTTATAAATGTGGATCTCATTGGCATGTGATAAGTGGAACCTACTGTCTAAACACGTGACTATGCGACCCACTTTTTAATTAATTTTAAAAAGTTAATTATGTTACAATAAGACTCATTTTTTATTTAAAAAATATTTAAAAAAAATAATGATATCAACATTAATATAACATTTAACTAACATGAAATTAATCCTGTCAAATTTTCTGTACATTTAGAGTCTGTTCTAAATGCTTTGAAAAAGTTAAGGTTCAATTTAAACACTACAAAATGTTAAGGTTTAAGTTATATTATGTTGTAAATATTTTGAAAAAGTTAAGGTTCAATTTAAACGCTGCAAAATGTTAGGATTTAAGTTGTATTATGTTGTAAATGTTGAAGTTCAAAATACACTTTTGGCCTAGCAACTTTCAGCTTCTAACCTACATGATTTTATGTGGCATCTGTATGAGCTAAAAAGGAAGACTTAAGTATTTGATGCAATCTTGTTGGACAATATAAATGCTTTCAACTTTAATATCTTGCAGATCACTACCATCCAAAGTCTTTGAATAACAAATTAAACTAAATTAATATATTAGTGTATATATATACAAAGAATCAAGTTAAATCCACAAATTGGGGCCAAATTTTTTGGGTTTGATCAAGTTAGGGCCAAACATTTTAATTTGCTTAATTAAAGTCTAAACGTTATTGAGTTTGCTCAATCTTAGGTTATTTTAGACGAAAATTTAGCAGTGTCACACACGCGTCATTATGGAGAGACCAGTTGAATTTGAGATGTCATGTAAAAAACACACGTGACTTTCGCGGATTTTTATAAAAGAAAAACAATCATTTCAAAACCTCAAATTTATTTCTAATCCCTAAATATTCACCCTCTCTCTCTCTCTTGGAAACTTACCCAAATCTTGTCCAATCTGATGTCTTGCCTCCTTCATGCATCATCAATACTGATCACTCTAATCTCTCTCATCGATCCACCTTCCTGTAGTTTGAGCTTTCTCCTTAGAAGTTTGAGGTGAATGGGTGCTTCAGAACCCCATTGTCAATGATGAAGATGTTTAGGTCTAAAGAGGGTAAGTAATTTTAATTTGAGTGGATAGTTTTCTCTTAAGGTTTTGACAGGGAACTTATTGTAATGTGTGTTCAGTGATTTACTTTATATTGAAGAAGACTTGATACTGAAATATAACTGAGTCTGAAATCTTAAAATAGATGAATAAGGAGTAAAGAACTAATCTTCATATGGTCAAGGTAAATATCATTTCACATTGTCCATTTTCATACAATACATGTGCACTTTTTGCCTCTTATTCCCTCCCAAAATTATCTTCTTGTTTATTGGTTTGGAGATTGTATTGGTGTTACTTATGTGGATAGTGAGTAGTAACTCAGTTCATGATTGGATTTTGAACAGGTAATGGAAGGTAGTGTTGTACTTGTATTCTTATTGAAGCCTCAAGTTGGTAATAACTCATGCAGGCTCCCTGCTATTTTTACTCCTTTGATTCCTTTTAACTTCATAGTAAAACCATATGTTTACTTCAGGGTTTGCATTTCGCCATTCCATCTTTGTCTCAAACATTAGCTATAAAATTTGGAATTTTTTATTTTTGAAGGGTTTACACTACTCGTTGTTCTATATTTTTTACTAAAATCCTTCTCTTTCAATTCACCATTCTTTTTCCCCAAAAACTCTTTTTCCTCCTACAATTTGTACTACATTTTCGAAGGCATCATCTAGGAATACTTGAGAATGAGCTCAATTAGTAGTCATTTAAGGTAATGAGGTCAATTAGATGATTTAGTTTGTTGTTTTCTTGTTTGAAATAAAGGGTTTATTAGAAATTTTGTAAATTTTCAGTTTTGATAGTAAAGGAACATGTTCTAACCTTGATTTGAAGTCATATATACAAGCTAATTTCTTCAACTTACCTAGTTGAATGGGACTATGACAGAGAGACTAAATATTGTTACTGTTGTTGTGACTAATTTTTATGAAATTGAAAGCTCTGATCTTTTGATTTTGGTTACAAATTCTTACGTTTTAATTCAAATTTGAAATGAATTGAGTGACAATGATGTGGATGTTACATGAATGTTGAATGGAGTGTCTTGTGAATGTTGCACGAAAACAAGAAAAATTATGCATGAAAGTAGGAATGTTGGATATGATTTATACATGCATTTTACTCAAATTAATCTTGAATAAAAATTAAAAAAACATTTGCAATCATAAATATTTTATCCCGATTTGTATGCTTTAAAAGAAATTACGCAGTTAGACTAAAAAATAAATTGATTTAACTAGAAGCAAAAATGATTTGATCAACTAGTGTGGAAAACTCTTGAGAAATTAACTTCACTAATTAATCTCTTGTGCATAACTAAGGTGGATTGATTAGATAATTGTCTTGCTAAAATTATCAATTTTGTTTTAAATTAATTCAAATAATAAACTAAATCTAACTTTCATGTTCAACAAGTTTATCATCCAAATCAATCATGTAAACCCAAGTAATAACTACCCACTTAAGTTAATATATTTCCAATTCGTAACTTAAGTGTCTATAGTTTCTCGTTCTAAAATTAAACTTCTTATGTCGATCCATCATTTAATACCAAAATGATGCAAAGGTTGGTCACACTATTACATCCAATAAGCTTAGAAACTATATCAAATAATAAGACAACAAAATAGTAACTCAATCATACATAGTCTGCTAAAATAGTTTCATTAATTATCAAGAAAAGAAATCAGCCCATCACATAATAAACAAGGTTCATCATCTTCATATACTTCAATCACACCATGATCAGTAACAGGGAAGTAATAAAGCAATAAACATAGTAAATAAACCAAAATGACCTATTAAAGAACTAACAGAGTAATAAGTTCAGATCCAATAATGCAACAGATATAAAAGTAAATCAGAATGAGCAAACAAAAAGCGTTCAGATGAGGGAGTTGGCAGTGGGTCTCCTGCCAATCTCAAGCTCTTTGCATTGGTTCTTGCCTTCTGCCTCTGGTTGATTCTCACCCAGACGATCACATGCTACCACTACCTTCAGCTCTGCCTTCTCTCTATCTGTTGTTTCTCTTCTTCCTCACCACACACTTGTCTTCTGTTTTCTCCACCTCTAGCGTTATTCTTTTTTCTCTTTTCATAGTCTCGATTTTTTCTCTAGTCTCGGTCTATCTTCTCTCCCACAACTCCTCCTACTACATTATCCAATGTGTACTGACATTATTATGTTAATCCATCATAAAAGAATTGGTTCTACATGTAAAATGGAAAATGATGGTGTGGACACTGTATTAGCAAGAGTTTGAAGCGTTCCCATGCCTCATGGACTGGCTCTCCCTCCATTTGAGTGCAGGTAGCTATCTTTGTCCGCAACTAAGAGGTCTTTTCATGGAAATAGAATTTTCCTATTAATTTGTTGTACACCTCCTCCCATATAGTCAATGAATCGGACAGAAGGGTCATCAACCATACCTCGACTCGATCTTTCAATATGTATGGGAAGCATCTCATTCTGAGTTGATCTTTGTTCAAGCCATCCAAAGGAAATGTCTGGACAGTCATATAGACCTCCCGAATGAAATTTAAAGCGTCTTTATTGGAAACCCCATAGAAAGATGGCAACAAGTTGTAGTGGATACTCTTTAATTCATAGTTTATGGTTACCTCTCCCAAATGTATGCACGAAATGGTGGTATAAATTACTAGTCTGGCATACTCCTTCATTACTGGTTGCCTTTCACTCATCTCTTGATATTTAAGCTTGGGTTCCTCGAAATTGTCTTTAAAGTTCCTTTGGGTTCTCCACCTCCAGTGTTGTTCTTTTTTCGTTTTCAACCCCCTTTTTTGGCATCCTTTTCTTTCTACATATATCCCAGAGTCTAGGTTTAGCTTTCGTTCTTAACCCCGTCGTCAACCTGCATGTGTCAAACTAAAAAATTAATGCAAATAAAATGTCATATATGTGACTTCCTTGCCACACCCATAATTGTAAGAGTCAATTGTAACTTGAAAGTGTTAAGTCAAAATGACTTTACATAAATGATTTTGATTAAGTCAAAATGACTTTACATAAATGATTAAAAAAACAGACGGAAGATGATGAAAAACAGACGATAGATGAAAATCAGATGGAAGATATTGAAAAGTAGACGGAGATTGAAAAGCAGACGGAGAATGAAAAACAGACGAAGATTGAAAAGCAGAAGATAGATGAAAAACAAACGAAGAATAAAAAGCAAACGAAGTTTGAAAAGCAGACGGAGAATGAAAAACAGACGAAGATTGAAAAGCAGACGAAGATTGAAAAGCAGACGAAAGCCAAAAGCAGACGAACGAAAAAGCAGACGATGAAAAGCAGATGGAAACAAAAGCAAACGATGAAAAGCAGACGGAAGCAAATCACGTCTGAATCAAGAATCAGTTTGAGTTAGTTACAAAACTCAACTGAATAACCGTTTCTTTCAAGATTCAAGAAGCAAGATTCAAGAAGCAGTTGCAGATGAAGGCTATAAATATGAGTCGAAGTCGAAGATTGCAAAGTTACGACGTTACAGACAACATATACATACGCGCATGCAATAATTGTTTCAAAGCTTACTTGAGAGTTTATTATGGAAATAGCTAGAGCTATCTTACTGTAACGAAGCTCAAAAAATCTTTCTGTAAGAAAGTAGTACAGATAGCCTGCAGAGGCTAAAAGTAAAAGAATACTGAATGTAAAGAGACCTGAAGAGGCTCAGAAAGAAAGAATACTTGTAAAGTTGTTGAGAGATAGTGAAATCTCAGACAGACATCTGAGGATTGGACGTAGCCCACGATTTGGGGTGAACCAGTATAAAAATTACTGTTTCAACTTCTCTCTATCCTTATCTCTCATCATTCAAAGTTTCGTTCTTAGTTTTTTAAACAAGTTTTCGAAAAATACGATTAACTTTGATTTACAATAGTTCTTGTGAAAAGAACAAGTTTTTTTCTTTTCTTTTGACAAAACGATTTTAAAGGTTTTTTAGAAAGAGGAATACACAATTCAACCCCTCTTTTTGTGCATTCATACATCGTATAATAAGCATTGTAATAACATGTGATTCACTTCATTTAGTTTGCAATCGCTTCCTATCCGTCACCAATTTCCTCTGCCACACTCTCACAATCTCCTCTCTCTATGCCCCCTTCCTACACCTCATAATATTCAAATTCCTAAATCTCAACCACATCAAAATGTGTGACTTTTACAGAGACCTTAATTCGATTATCGACCTAATCTCTCGATCTAGATTAGATATTGAATCCCTCAATATTTTCAGCCAATCCCACTTCCCTTTGATCAATGTGCAAAGGTTGAGATCGAAAGTGAAGAATTTGAAGGGACTTAACTATTCAAAAATAAATTCTTTATGAGATAGTGATCTTTTAGAAATTGAGTCATTGTTTCCAATGCTTGAGGAGATCCCTAATGGGTTTCCTTAGTATAATTCATGTTTTAATATAACTAGTTCTTTGACTTTCGAGCGATTTGTTGGAGTTGTGACCAATGAGGGTTTGCTTGATTTGTCAATGAAGATCAAGAAGTTACGTAAGATAGATGTTTCTGATAATCACTTTATTATAGATAGGTTCCCTACTTGTGTTGTCTTTGAACTGCATGTTACTTAGTGAAGTAGTGATTTGTGACTATGATGTTATATCTCAAAATGGGACTAATGTGGCTATGCGAACTACTTCTGGGTTGAGTTCAATTTCACCTTTTATTGATTCATGTTTTCTGAACTTGATCTCTCAGATTCAATTATCTCTAATGAATCACTTAGTTTAGTTGCATAACCTTGTCGTCCAATCTTATCTTGCCATGGATTAGAAGTGCTAAAGATCAGTTGTTTTCTTTCTATCATAGAAGAAGGGATAAAAGAAGTCATGAGAAACTGCAAGGAAATCATGCATTTAGAGATGAACAGATGTTTGGGGATAAAGAATATTGATTTAATCTTTGAATTTCCTAAATTGGAGATATTGCAAGCACAGGGACCAGCAATTGACAATGAATCATTGGAAGTGATATCGAAAAAATGCCCTGGATTATTACAATTGGACCTGGAGGGTTGCCTAAATGTGACAACAAGAGGGGTGACTCAACCGGTAGAAAACTGTAAGAGATTAAGGGATATAAGTTTAAAATTGTGTGATCATGTGAAAGTTTATATTATAAATTTCTTGGTGTTCTCAAGGCCACCACTAAGAAAAATAATCTTGCCATATGGATTTTGTCCATCTCGTTACCAAGTAACGTTCTTCTTGTGACATGGATGTTTACTTTACTAAGGGTAGCTTTTGGAGCACTTCAGAATTTATTTGGCTGAACGATATAGAGTTGTTATTTTCTTGTATTAAAATGAAGTTCAATTAGACTCTCTTGAATTGATATATCATATAGTTTTTTCCTTTTGCTTTTCAATATCATTTGTTGTCTTAACAAACTCGCTTTATAGAAACCTATATCAACTATCACGAACACATCATAGTTAAATTTTCATGATTAACTATCATTTTTCCTGAGTTTGTTTGATCAAGTGCTAGAATCTTTAAAGTGTTCCCAAGTACTACCTCTCAAAGCAGTCACCACTCTTAATCCAAAACCAATACAAAATTACCATCTTGATGCTTCAATTGGAAGCTTTTCAAATACCCCTTTAAAAGGAGAAATCCAAAGTGATGATTCACATACAAGACTGAAAACCATAACATTAGCTCTCCTAGCATTTTTTTTAAATAGTAAACAATCATTAAAACCATTCTAAGGCAAACACACAGGATAAGAGGTGAGAAAACAAAGGAATCAACTAGGGATAGACAAAATAAGCAAACACAACATATGAGAATATATATGAATAGTAAAAAAGTTGTTTAATAAAAGTAGAGCATATGCTAATTGACAAGCTCTATATAATATTGTTCTTAAATTGTCATCTTGGTCAGTCAAACATCATAAAACATAATCTCTATGACAAAATATAAAACCTAAAAAAATGTTAAAGCACTAAGAATGGTACATAGATGGTGTCAAATTTAATGTAGAGTTAGTTGTGTTATCTTCTCTACAATGTAGAATAAGAGTCCTCTTACCTTAAAACTCAAGTTCTCTATGCAATCCCAAAACAATAACCCTCTATCTAACAATTGACTTAGAGGAGCACCAATATAAGTTACTTACAATTTGATGTTCAAACTCCTCATTAAGCTTGCTTAGAAACAATTTAACCAACTATTGCAAGCGAAAAAAGGCATAAGCACAAATAAGATTTGTTGTAACACTTGTTCATACCAAAATATAAGAACGATAGATTTACAACGCAATGCAAATATCTTCATTAGGGAGTGGGGATGAGATAATTTGTTAATTTTTAATGATATTTTGATTTTTAGTTTTTGAAAAGGAAAACTTATTTTGCAAAATTGTTCAAAAGCTAATTTCAAATAATAATGGAGCTTCCTAATTACCTATCTTGATTTGCTGCAATTCATAATGTTAGAAAATATAACGAGTGCATAATTTGTTACCTTTGCAACTCCATCTAACTTCTTGTCTACTAATAAAGCTCGAACAAGTAAATTTATGAAATCACTGGATTGCCAAAATTATAAAGATCTTAAACTTGGTAATTGTCACTTATATCTATATGGGGTAGAACTTTTTAAAGTACTTTACCATCTTCTTAGAGTTGAGCTTAACGCACGGGGCGTCCAATGATTTCTCATTCACTGATGAGTTCCTTAACTAAGAATTCATTAATGGTTATGTATTTTTCCTTGCAAATGCTTTTGTAGACATTATAGTTTCACGATTCCCTCAAATTTCCATATTCCATTTCCACCACTATGCTTCCGTTCAGAATATGATTTGAGTTCAAAACATTGTTCGCAGATTTTCCTCCCTGATATTTGTTAGGAAAGAGGACAATATATAAAACATACAATAGAGAGATTGCATCATTTTACATGAAGAAGTCTCCTGCACTTCCAAAACAACATTCTCTTTCCATTCTCCAACATAAAATCAAATTATATCTAGTTTTCACCTAAAACTAACTAAGAGATGTCTAAGATTCGCAATTTGAGCTAATATTGCATGAGAATTTGACTCCTCTAATATACAAAAAATGTCATTTAGACATAAAGCTATAAAGAGTAACTCAATAACTGCTATTTCTTCTTTTACAAATACAAAACATGTCACGAAGGCATGGAAGAGGACAATCATACTTCTCATTGCAAATACCAACTCCCAAATTGTTTGGTCTGATACCAACTCCCAAATTGTCAAAACCAAATGTTTGTTGTGCCTATCAATCAAAAATGCATTTTTAATTAATTAATACAATTATTAATAAAATGTAATATTAACATCAAATGCAATAATTGAAATTAAGAAATAACCATAAAAAAGAGTACCATAAGTAAATCAGTCATATACATTAAAGGTATGTTATTAGCAGTAAAACTTTGTTTACTTATTTCTGCATGAATGAAATGAAAATTCAAGTCATTAGAATATTACTAATAGATTACAAAAAGACAATATTATAAATACTACCTGAGAATGTGGTCCAGACATAAAATGGCGATGAGTGAAAGTTATACTTGTGTTATTCATAGAAACACCATATGGTCGCACTTGCTATGTGTTATAACCAAGTGGCCCAGAAATAAAAAAATTCAAATCAATAGAAGATTAATAACATATTACAAAAAGCAAAAATTACAAATAGTACCTGAGAATGTGGTCCAGACATAGAATGATGATGAATGTAGACCATACTTATGTTATTCGTAGAAACACCAAGTGGCTGCATGTTTTATGTGTCATAACTAAAAACAAAAGGAAAACTGTTAAAAACAAATAAAACAACACATGTGACATTTAAATTAGTGAAAGCTAACTTAAACCTGACGCAATATCAGATGTGGTACAGTGGACATATTAGAAGTATTTTGTGAATTTTCTTCAAAATTATGAATAGAGTATTTAAACCAAAAAAACTTAAAATTATCATAATTAAAATAGTATACATTGAAAGGTTTTTAACATTAAAAAAATGAAAACTGGGTAATGGAAATAGGTATGGTTGTTGAATTTGCCATATTTGTTGAAGCTTGAATTTTTTTAACCTACTTTCTTTTCCTTGAACTTTTCTCTAAGCCAACCTTCAATCTTTTACTTGACCTAGGTTTTGTCTATTTTGACACCCCTAATCTTATTCCTTTCACCAAAATTAATCTCACATTGATTGAAGAGATTCATTTCAGGATTTAAGCATTAGGTCAACTCTTCATCTTATGATATTAGGTTTCTTCATCAACTAATTCTTCACCTTGTAACATCTCATCATTAACCATCTTTAACATATTAAGAAGGCGATCTTTCACAGTTCTGCAAGTATCTCTCCTCTTTGCTACTCTTCTAACCCACTGCATGCTTAATGCACACAATTCTTTGTACCCCATACTTAACAAAAATTTAGGATCCAATTCACTTTCATTGATAGCGGAGCTTTTACTATCAAGGTACCATGTTTTTGCTTTTCGTGCCCATCTTTTCAAAATATAGTAAATTAGTATTCTCAAAATAATTTTCAAGGTAAAAATCTTAAAAACATGAGAACATAAAATACTAGCAAACTTAAACTTCTGACAACTACAATGGACTTCATCATTTGATGAATCATAAGTGACCACATGAGAGTAACTCTTCCCTACAAGAGTGATTATCATATTTTGTAATTGCACCATCTTCACCACAAAGACGAAAACTTGAATCATGAAAATTATTCCATTTATCTTGAAAACATTTAAATACTTTAGGTGTATATACACTAGCTGCATAATTTAAAATCTGAATAGGCATTGACAATGCTGGAGTGTTTACATTAGTTTTAAAATCATCTTTCAACTCATCAAATCCACGACCATCAATAAGCCTTTAGAAGTGATTAAAAAGTTATAAAAGTTATGCTAATAACTCACATACCATTTTACAATGTTGTTCATTGGTCTCACTTCTTTGTATGGTGGTTATGTATGCACAAAACATTTGGCATCCATAAACTGAAGCCTATTTTTCCTTTAAACCGATCATTATCTTGAAGTTTATATTTTTCCAGCATCTCATTCCATACATTTAAAAAACTTCTTCTTCTTCAAATTCATATATGCATGAGTTGAAATCTCTCAAAAAGTCTTTAAACTAAGAAAAAACACTACTTAAATGGATTGTGACATTTTGATAAAAATGTCAGATAAAAAGACGATGATGACTTTTAGGCCATCTTGAAGTTAATGCCTTTGTCATCTCCACATCCTAATCAATAAGAATAGTTACAGGCTTTTCTTAGACATGGCTCTAGCAAATGTGTCGAACAATCACTCAAATGAAAGAGCAATCTCATCATACAATAGTGCAATACCAAAAACTACAGTTTACGTGTGATGGTTTACACATACAAATGAAGCAAGTGGACAACCCTCACCATTTTTCTTGCAGGTAGTATCAAAGCAAACAACCTCACCAAATTCCAAGTAATCATTTCTCATCTTTGTATCTGACCAAATATATATTGTTATTAAATTATCTTCATCCACTTAAATTGCATAAAAGAAATTAGGATCTTCAAATTGCATTTTATGCAAATATTCTAATATGCCATCTGTATCTCCCTTTTTCATGTCTCTTGTTCTTTTGGATCTTAAATAATTCTTGTAATCTTCTGGAATAAAGCCAAGAGTATCTCTTCCACCTGTTTGTCTCACCCTAAGATTATAAGATGCTTTTGGTGGAATTCTCATATCATTAGCTATTTGAATTTGCATTGCTGCAGAAGATGATATATTTCTATGACTTCTATGCAAATGTGTTTTATTAGGACTTGAAAGATAGTGATTGTGATCCTCAACAAATTGAATCACTTGAAACATTCCATTTTCCACACTATTAACTTTCATTATTGCCTTACAATTAAATCTTGTTTCTGCACGTGGAGCTCTTACATACATATCTCTTTTGTCAGGTATCCTTTTACCTTCAGCATTACAATAGAAAAGCCTGCAAATCAATTTACTAGATTTATGTTTTTGACTTTTGCTCCTTCTTATTCCAAATCCAAAATGTTTTCCATACATTAAATAATATTGATAAACTTGTTCTTTCGTTTCAAAATCTATGCCAATTTTTAGTATTAATTCTCTTGGACCAAATGAGTGAACTTTGTTCAAATTCTCCTTAGAATTCACATGCATCAAATCAGTTGACTTGATATTACTGCTCTCATTACCAGTGCCAATTTCATCGTTCTTATGTTGCTCCTTCTCAAGTTTATATTCTAATCGACGATACGGAGTTGATCTACCTTCCATCAATTTGTTTATTACTAAATTTGACACTTGTCAATTTCACAAACGACGACATCATAATGGATTTGTTTTCTGATAAAATTATTAACAAAAACTCACGAAAAATGGGAAATCTAAAAGTTGATAAATCCAACTTGTTATTAAATGCTTTCATTATTTCTTTTAACCAACAACGAGTTCTTATACGATTACACTTTTTCTTTAAGCATATTAACATATTCTAATTTATAGTGTTCATTTTTGTCTGCTTATTCGATTAATTGGATTTTATAAAAGAGTTTTTTTATGTAACATTTAAATTCTAAAACTTAAAGTAAGAAGTGAATTGAGAAAAAGTGCAAATTTTAAAATTTTGATTTACTTATCCAAATTTTAAGATTTTATCTTTTAATTTTAATATTTTATTTTTCTTTATATACTTTTGCTATATATTATAAAAATTTAAGGTGTTTTGTGAGTTTATCAATTTTTATACTTACAATTTAATTATGAACTCATATGCACTAATTTAATATTTTTAATTGAGTGATCAGATATTAAACCTTTAATCAAATCTATCTCATTTAATTATCAAATTTAACTGCATATCATACATAAAAATAAAAATAAAGAAATATATAAATTACTACTTTTAGTTTTACATTATTTCTAAATAGATATTTATCTATGTATTCTAATTATATTTTTATTCAAATTAAAATTAAAAATTCCTTCTTTTTATTTATTAAAATTTCAAAATTAATAATTAAATTTCAAAGAATAAAAAATAAAAATCATATTTATAGATGTTAACTAATAACATGCTTCTCAATTTGGTTTAGCCTGTACCAATAAAAATAGGTTTCTCAAGAAATAGGATTTTAAAATAGTTATATTTCTACCATATTAATTGTCATTATGTAACTATAATTGTAATTTTCATCATAATTTGTGCTTAACCTAATTAATTTATTTAATGTTTTGTATGACATGTGGTACATATTAAATGTCTGTATTAAAAAGGAATTAAGATAATAGTGTTTTAATTAATTTGTATGACGCAGCTTTTAGTCAACGTTTATGATTTTTACAAACTTTCAAATATAATTAGTGTTGACATAAGAAACTACATCTATTAATAAACTATTATATGCTTAATATAATTGATTTCATTTATTGATTTAAGAGATTCATTAAAATGAAAAATATCTTCGTTCAATTTTTTATTACCAAAATAGATTTTAATGATTTTTGTAATCAATGTTTATGATTTTTACAAACTTTTAAATATAATTAGTGTTGACATAAGAACCTACATCTATGAATAAACTGTTATATGCTTAATATAATTGATTTAAGAGATTCATTAAAATGAAAAATATCTTCATTCAATTATTTTATTACCAAAATAGATTTTGATATTTTTAATGAATTTTTAACACTAAAAGATTTGGATTTTACACCAAACAACAAAAGGTTTTAATCTTTAATCATATGTAGATGTTTCTCTTTTGGTTCTTTTTGGGACTTCAATTACTCTCTAATTGCTTAACTCACAATTGATAATATAGCATCCCTACTTGTAAAGTTTTGATCTTTTGCATAAACCAAAAAAATGTTTTGATCATTAATCAAGTATTGATGGTTCTTTGTATTGGTAGAATTATGAACTGATCTAGTGATGAAGCTCATTACCCCTTTGTTGTACTACTTTTAATGCTTTTTTTATTTGAGTTTAGCTGGAAGTTATAATAAAGGGGTTCTCTTTGGATTGTGGTTTTATTAAGGAGAGCAATGTTTTGTGAAGGCCTTGTTATGGAAAAATAGTGAAGGAACCGATTTTGATTGATTGAAACCCTCAATTTGCTAGACTTATTTTCAGTTAATGTGATGCCTTGAGAACCTTACTAGTGCATAAATACGATGGAAATTTTGGAGGTTATAGTTTTCTTTTGGACTTGTAAGTAATGGAGTGGAGATAGGCATGTTTTATTAGCAATTTGTGAAAGACTCATCACAGCATATGAACTATGGAAGTAAATTCACTTAATTGGATTAGATACATTACATGCATCTTATATGTTAAATATCTATTTTTAGTACATAATTTGAATTCATGTTCTGATAAGTGAAATAATTTGAACAATGGGTCACAATGGTTTACTTGCAAGCATATGCATCTTTCATACCACCTATCTTTAGATTATTTATCCTTGTTTTAGTTAAAGAAGAAAAAAGTTCTAGGTTATGTATT
This sequence comes from Erythroxylum divaricatum, assembly GCA_025434745.1. Taxonomy (NCBI): domain Eukaryota; kingdom Viridiplantae; phylum Streptophyta; class Magnoliopsida; order Malpighiales; family Erythroxylaceae; genus Erythroxylum; species Erythroxylum divaricatum. The sequence continues at coordinate 26,582,557 of JANTPM010000007.1, forward strand.
TGAAATTTGCTATTGAATGACTTCAAGTTCGGATGCCTTACTAATGCCACATAAAAACAAGACTTGGCATGGCAATATTGTTAGATGATCAAGGCCAGGGAAAGAGTGCACTTGAAGTGTATATATTATGCTAAATTGTTCAAGGGTGGTGGTATTCATCGATTCAAGGAGCATATTCCAGGTTGAAAAGGCAGTGCACTTATTTATAGAAAGTTGCACATGATATTAGGCTTTAGATGGAGCAGGCTCTAAACGAGACTCCATAAAATCCAAGTAAGAAATAGAAATCGATTTATGAAGGAGTAAATGAAATATTATCACCTTCCAATGACATAAACACTAGAGATTTGTTGGCATACAAAGATTAAAACAATTTCAACAAAACAGAGGTAATACATGTATGTTTACCATAAATTAAACAAAACAAGAAAAAATTGATTTCGACTCGTATGTGTTTACATGCCTTATAAATATTTACTAAAAGCATAAATGTGAATATACGCTTCTCATAACTGTTGGATTGCCTATGGCCTGAGTATTCACAATACGCAGTGGAATGGACCATACTGCACAACAAGAAGTATAATCAAAAATTATAACATGTATGAAATTATCTCTTGATGCGGATTGGTATTTGTTTCTTTTCAAATTTGTAGATGCTGTAGTGCGCGAACGTCCTTTACTGGTATTCACACGAGAATGAGCGATCTGGGCAACGACTAATGTTTGCTAGCACATTCTAAAACCTTTTTAAACACCACACAATTTTTTTCTCGGAAGAAGAACGCAACTATGTCTAGGTGGCTAGGGTTTTTGTCTCACATCTAATAAGACATAAGTTTCTCTATTTTTATAGAGGAAACATAATCCCTATTCCTATTAGGAATAAGAACATCATAATCCTAAACCCATTATAATTATTGAAGCCCAATAAGTTTCTGCCCATATTATATCTCATATAATAAAAGTCCGACAACTTAATTCAATCTAGCCCAATAAATATATCCACATATATTTATTCAATGCCTAATAAATTAGGCCCAAGA
>JANTPM010000007.1:26597315-26614277 GCA_025434745.1 Erythroxylum divaricatum
CAAAATTAATTTATTAAAATATTGTAATTAATTAATTACAATATTTAAACTAATTAATATATTGGAATTAATTAATTAAAATATAATAAATAAATTAATTAAAATATAATAAATTTTATTTATCAGTATTTTTTACAAATCAATCACTATTAATGGTAACGGTAATCATTATTTTCTCTTAACCAACAATCATAATTATAATGATAATATTCATTCTTATTCATCACTATATTCATTCTAATTTCTATTACTATTCTTCTATTAAAACCAACCACCCCTTCAGCTAACTTTGAAGCTTTTAATCCCATTATGATTCTTCTTACCATTGGTTCTTTAACCTTGGCAATCATAACTCATAAACATCACCTGCCCTTTTTTCCCCAACTTGCTTGATCATCCATCTTTCAATTAAATAGTAGTGCATCTTCCATTAGGAAATTAGAGCAAGATGTATAGTAGAATAAAAATACAACTTTTCATTTTATTTTTGGTTAATTACAAAATAAAATCTCAATTTTACTCAATATCACAATACTAACTCAATATTTGAAAAGTGACAATAGATTACCTCAACTTTCAATTTTTTGAGAAAATATTCAAACGTTAAGTTTTTCATTAATGTTGGCAAATCACGTCGGATTTTTTATATGCCACGTGTCTCACACGTGACCTATTTTTTTAACTCATTTGTTTAAAAATCATATAAAGTAAATGATTAATTAATTAAAACAAAAACTAAATGATAATTAAATTCAACTATGGACTGTTGTCTTGGTTCTTTATTTTTCTTAGATACAACTCTCATCTTTTGCGATTGTGTGTCAATTCAAGATACAACCCTCTTCTCTTGTGGTCGAAGCTTTCCATTTCTAAAGAGTTACCCCATGGCTCCTAAGGTAATTATATTTCAACTTTTATCCTATGTTTTCATTTTAAAGTTCTATTCTGAAGCTCTTTTTGCTTAGTTTCTATTCATAGTTTAAAGAATATAATGAGGGTTACATGTGGATTATTGATGGTAACGACTAGAAAGTACTGTAATTCTTGCCAAGTTTTTTTCAAGATTTTGAATTCCTTGCTCTTTTTTTACAGTTGATCATTTTCGAATGATTTTCATTTTCTCTTTTATACAATTACAAGATTGATTGGAGTGGTTTGGTTTGGTTAAATAAGTTTGTTGTGCTGGTTCATTTGATTTATGAATTTGTCAATGTTATGTAATAACTGCTAATCAAATTGATTTTTTTTAAGTTTTCAATTGTTTTCTGCCCAATGGTGGACTGTTTTTCTTTAATATAACTTTTTTAAATTATCTTTTCTGAGTAATAGGCGTATAACTTATCAAAATGTTGATCTTTAGAACAAAGTGTTTGATCTTTGGAACATAGTGCTTGTTTTCACAATCACTCTCATGCTTGTTAAAAGGTTCACCATCATTTTCATACTCCCACTGCCTATTATAATGCTTATGATTATACTATTTTCCATTGTATATTACTGTTATAATCCCATTGCTTTACTCTTAATTTTCTTGTTCACATTTGTTTTGACTAGCTTGGCTAACTTCTTTAGTTGGATCCCTTGGTTCATTCCGTTACTAAAGCTTTGCTTCCTATTATGCTTATGGCTCTCTTGCTTTCTCTCATAACCTCCCTGCGCTCCTTTCTAGCTTCTCAAACTTCAAACATTTTTGTTGTCCCCTCCTTTATCTTCTCACCTAACTTCCTTTCCTCCGTACTTAAACCTTTTTTATACCTTTGTTGGAAATGTCCATCTCTACTTTACTTTCTCCTAACAACTTTCCTGCTTTAGCTGGTGAGGTCACCATCCCTGATAAGCCTTTTAAAGGTCCTAAAACGCCTCAGGTGACCAATCCATCTTCTCCTAACTAAGTTGTTGACCCAATTAAGAAGACATAAAGTCAAGTTATAGATGGCAACTCACTGGTGGGATTATATTCAGTTCTTAATTGAATTTCTCATTACACCTATTTTTTGTTGTATATTACTCTATGAATGACCCATTTTAAAGGATGTTTTATGAGCTTTTTCAATGATGACTATTAATTCCTTTAAAATAAACATAATGCTTCTTTTATTCTTACTACTCCAGCTAGGCTTTCAATTTTCCTTATGAGTACTTCGACCTGAGTTTCTATAAGTAGTTTAGTTGCAAAGAGTAGTAGGTGAATTAAAGAGTTTAGATGACAAGGATTTCAATTACTTATCTATAAATTGCATATCTTGTTATATCTAAATTAAATTCTAGTATTCCAAATTTTAGTGTTTTGTTATTTTCTATATCAAATTATATAACCTATTTCGATTTAATCTTCTCTTTAGTTTGATGCAGTGCTTGTAATTTTGATTTGTTGAAAAGTTATAGTAAAATTCTTTGTAATTTAGATGTTGATGAATTTTAAGTTTCATTATGATGGGGTATTGAAATGAAAACAACAAATATGTTGGAGGTAAGATTAAACGGTAGAAGGATGTTGGTGTTGATCAACTTAGTATGTTAGTACTACAAGGAGCATCGAAAGATAAAGGCCATAAACTTATATCTATGTTTTACAAATTTCGAGAAGAGCCAATGCGATGTTTGAAAGAGTTGAGTTTACACCACATATGACATGTTGTTAATGCTTCAATGTATGGAAGAATTGAAGAACTACAATGTTGAAATCTATTTTGAGCATGGTTGTGATAATCCTACAAATGATGGTGAAGAAATTGATTTTGATATCGAAAATGACGATAAGTTATTCCGAGCTCAGGTGGAACAAAATGATGAAGATTATGATGTTATGGAGATAAGTAAATATGAAAATGATATAAGTGATGATTAAATTTATGCAACTGATGATGAAGAATATGTTACTGGAAAAGTTAATGAGAAGAAATATGGGAAGAAGGTTGGTAGTGGATTTGAATGTGATGATGTTATGGATGGGGTTAGAAGCAGTGGAAAATGTAGTAATGAAGAGCGAAGTTATTCAAACAATTCACAAAGATATGCAGAAATTTGTAAGGATGGTGTAGCGAGTATCGGGATAGTGATGTTGAAGTTCAGTCACCAATATATAGTGATGATGGTAGGTGTTACAAAGGTATGCTATGAACTCAAACTTTCACCCGAAGTTCTCGCTTACACCCTTTGCACGACAGTCTCGCTTAAATCTGTTAAAGCAAAGACTCAGCCTTCCCTCACTCTCGAAGTGTTTACCTCACACACACTCGAAGAAACAATGCTTAAAAGAACAATAAGAACAAAGGCAACAAGAATGCACAGAGATACGGTATAAAACTAACTTTATATACTTTCCCTCAAAAGAATACAAAGAATGCTCTCTCTGATTGAATGAGAAGAGCAAAGCTCGAATGAGCTATATATAGGCATCCTAACTTGGGGTCACATATTTCCTCTAAATATGTACTACCTAATATCATGTGTATCCCTATCAGATAAGATTATATGAACCAATTGGATGACATCCCTATCCAAATAGGACTCTAACTGATAAGATATAATCTAACAAGATAACATAAGATAGAGTTTACATTTATCTAAAACACTAACATCCTCATCTACGAAGATCTCCACCATCTTCAAATGTTGAGATTCATTGCAACTCTAACTCACAGTTATCACCATGTCATCCAAGATCTCCCTGTGATCTCTATCCGCTGATGATGCAATGTGATCTCGCCGAAGCCTACTAGCACACTGGTATGATCCAATGCTTCCCACAATAAGTTCGTTAGTCGTGGTCCATCCATCCGAGCATAGCCAAGTCCTTAGCCTGGGTCGAGTCAATCTCCACAAGGTCCGATGCTCTACTAAAATTTGGGCCAAGTCTGATCCCACTCGCCTAAATTTGCCTTAGTGTTTTCACTATGGCCTATCGCACATAAGTCCATCAATGCACATTCATGGATAAGTCCATCTTCCATAATCAAGCTTCCTCATGGTGCAGTCTTATCACTTCATGACTAAGTCACAAGTCACAATCCAAGTTAGTATAAAAACCTCACCCATTTACATACCTTCGACCTACCTTGTCGAAGTTAGGTGTTTAGACGCCTCATCGCGCTCGCATGCCTTCGCGCACCCTCACGGATACAACACCGTCTTTGTTGCCTTAAGGAAGTCGATCCCCAATATCAACTCAAAATCCTCAAGTGGTACAACCATGCAGTTCATCCTGGCACTCCAACTCCCTATGTTTACTGGGATGTTGTAAGCAACTCCCATCACTACTTGTGCTTTACCCACCAGGGTCTTTACCTTTGTCGAGGTCTTGGACATTTTAAGCCCCAACTTGTGCACCATCCTTTCTGCTACCAAGGAATGTGACGCACCCGTACCCACTATCGCGGTCACCTCTATCCTATTAACCTGTATCTTCACATACATTAGTTCATCATAAAGATTAGGTTCTTTACTAACCGTATTCAACAACGCAATCGGATTTAGCGTCGCTTCCTCCAAAGATTCACCCTCTTCTTAGACTATCAAGGCATTTAGCTTCTCTTTCCTCGGGCATTCTCTTGCATAATGTGATCCACCATACAGATAACAAGCAATCTTGCCCTTTCTGGAGTACGTCTCCCCACTCTCGTAGCCACCATTTTACTTGCTTTTCCACTTGAAGTCTCCTTTCTTGGAATCCTTCTTCTTTTTTCCCTCGATATTCTCCTGTTGAGCATGGCCTTTGCACTTTGTAGAATTAGAGGAGTTTACCTTAGTTTCCTTCATTGCTCGAAAATCCACCAAGGCATCAACAGCCGCGATTGCACCAACCACGTCCTTCACATTTTGCCTCCGCAACTCCATTTGCACCCATGGCTATAACTTGGATAAAAAGTTGAATAGCTTGTCCTCGTCTGACATGTTTTCAATATCAAGTAGGAGAGAACTAACGATTTCACATAATCTCGTACCGATCCATCTTGCATTAGCTTCTTCAAGGCATCCCTCGCTAGCCAAGAAGTATTCATGGGAAGAAATTAATCCTTCAACTCCTTCATCACGAGCTCCCATGTATCTACAAGAGTTCTACCAGCGTTGATCTCTGTAGAGATCCTCGTCTTCCACTAGAACTTGGCATCCCCATCTAAATACATAGCCGTCACATTGACCTTATCATTATCAGTGTCAGATACTCTAGTAGCTGTAAAGTACTGCTTCATATCCCATAAAAAGTTCTCCAATACCTTGCATCCTGCACGCCTTTGAACATCCTCAGTTTACATACTTTCACATAAAAAAGTTATGGTGTTGATTCTTCACCTCGCTCGACATCTAGCATTGCAACGGTACGCCTCAACACAGTAATCTCAAACTAGGACTCCTCTTGTGCCTTCAACAAATCCACTATCTGTTGTTGCAACTGTTGGATCCTCACCTCCAACATCTCGAAATGAGTACTGTAAGAGTGACTTCTTTCTCCCCCTGAGGAATAGGTCCAAGAAGTGTCTTCACCCTAGACACTCGTTCTGTCAATTTGCCTACTGCCATTTCAAACTTTGTCACTGATACCGGTTGTTACAAAGGTCACTTTGTAGAATCGAACTTTCACCCGAAGTTGCTCACTCACACCCTTTATACAACGGTCTCATTTAGATCCGTTAAAGTAAGACTCAGCCTTTCCCCACTCTTGAAGTGTTTACCTTGCACACACTCGAAGAAACAATGCGGAAGCAACAAAGAATATAGGCAACAAGAAAACTCATAGAGATACGGTCAAAAGACTAACTTTATATTACTTTCTCTCAAAATATTACAAAGAATGTTCTCTCTGATTAAATGAGAAGAGCAAAGCTCGAATGAGCTATATATAGGCATCCTAACTTGGAGTCACAGATTCCCACTAAATCTGTACTATCTAGGATTATGTCTATCCCTATCAGATAAGATTACATGAACAAATTGGATGACACCCCCATCTAAATAGGATTCTAACTGATAAGATAGAATCTAACAAGATAACATAAGATAGATTTTACATTTATCTAGAATACTATCTTAAACACTAATATCCTTATTCGCGAAGATCTCCACTATTTTCAGATGTTAAGTTTTACTACAACTCTAACTCACAATCATCGCTACATCATCCAATATCTCCCTGCGATCTCTATCCGTTGACGATGCAATGTGATCTCGTCGAAGCTCACTAGCACACTGGTTTGATCAAATGTTTCTCACAACAAGTCCGTTAGTCGTGATCCATCCATTCGAGCATAGCCAGGTCCTTAGTCTGTCAAGTCCTAACTTGGGTCAAGTCAATCTCTACAAGATCTGATGCTCTACCAAAATTTGCACTAAGTTTGATCCCACTCGCCCACATTTGCCTTAGTATTTTCACTATAACCTATCATACATAAGTCTCTCAATGCACGCTCATGTATAAATGTACCCATTCTTACCTCTAATTAGTGTAGAGATTGTTTCAAAATAACTAACATGTATAAATGAAAATAAATTTAAAAAATTATTAGAATAGTGGAATTATATTACCAATACTTATTTAGTTAATATCAAAATCAGATTTTTTAATAAGAATAAATTAAAATAGAAAAACTCAACTCTTTTTACTTGATTTAAAAATGAAAGTGAAAGCAAATCTCCGTTAACAGTTACCGTTAAAAAGAAAAGAGAGGAGTAGACTTAACAGACGCAGCAAAAACAAAACGTCACGACTCACGAGCCGCATCCGCAGATGCAAATACAAAAGTTAACAAAAATCGGATGGGACAAAAAGTGAGACTTCTTCTTGTGTCTGTCCCTTTGTGCTTTCGTGTTTAATATTTAATGAACTCGTGTCATCTTCCACAATCATTGCAGTCCCTCCCATCCCAACGGTTCCAATTTTCAAAATAACATTGGAGCCAACCACTGTCTTCAAATTCCTCCTTCCTTACCCTTACACTTCAACCCAACAGACCTCTTCCATTATTGGAGAGTTTACGTTACGGAAGGTATCTTAATGGGATGTTTCATTCTCGGCTGTTTTGGCTTTTCTTCCAAGCGGAAGCGTCGGAAACCGCCCAGCAAAGTTCTGTTTGGAGATAAAGTGAGATTTTTTTTTTAATGGCTGCTTTAAGTAGTAGTGATTTTGGAAGTTTAGATTGTCATAATCAAGCTCCATTAAAGATTGTTACTTTCTCTCTTTGTGGCAGAGGATTGGCAACTATGAACCTCTGGATAATGTTTCTTCTTGTATTGATCAAACAGAAGTGCCCACAAACTCAGATTCAGAGATCAGGTTAGTTCATGTTGTTCTCTCATGGAATTTGTCCTTCATTAGAATGTTTGTGTGTGTCCTTGGCAATGACTTTTTTTTTTTTTGGGATTCTTTTTTGTGCAGGAAAAAGCCCAAGGAGTCCTTGAACTGCAAAATTAGAAAGAAAGTTAGTTTCAACTTGAATGTGCAGGCTTATGAACCGATCCCAGCAGAAGAAAGTGATGAGGAGGAAAAGAAAGAAAATACTGGCGAGTCAGCTTCTTCTATCTTTGAAGGGGATTCAAATGGGACGAAATTGGCTTCTTATCCTCAAAATTATAGGTATAGAAACTGCTTAGACAGCTATAGTGAGGAAGATGAAATATCTTTTGAAGAAAGCGATTTGGATGATGATGATGGTAGTGATGGCTTTGATGGAGATGACTGGGTTTATGATGGTGATATTGACCACTTCAGGTTAAGCGTAGAAGAAATTTCCAGGCAGCTTAAGGATTCACAGAAGCGAGATTCTTCAATTGAAGAAGCCACAGAGCTAAGTTCCCTTGTTGATTCAAATCAAGGGGCACTTGGATCTCTGGGATTTACTCCATATGCTAGAAACAGGGGTCAATATGTTCACTCTGTTCTGAATCCTGTTGAAAATCTAAGTCAATGGAAGGCAATGAAGGCAAGAAGTAAGCTCATAGTAAAGGATAAGAGTAAAGAGAATTTAACATTAGAGCAACAAGCAACCAATCCCTTTATTTCAACCTCAAATATTAGCCAGTCCAGAACTATAATCCAGGAAATCCCAGTCGATTCCAGCCTCTCCAACTGGTTAGTTTTCCCTGATACTTGCAAGTTGAGTGCTGAATCCACAACAAAATCCATAAACCCTGTTGAGGCCCTCCCTGCAAAGGGAGCTGTTTTTGACAGTACATATTCATGGAGAAACAGAGATGATATGCCTATATTAGATATCACCAATTTGGGGGCGCGATAGCAAATTACTATGTTCAGATCACTTAAGGGTATCACATACATATCAAAACTATAAAGAGTTGGTTGAAACTACCAAATAGAGAAAAGGGAAAGGTGGTTGTTCTTGAAGGTTTGGAATTGATGTGGTTGCCATAAAAAGCAGCAGAAGTGCCTCTTGTACTTTTGTTTTGCTTAAATGTAGAGTGTGATACAGTTTGTGCTTTCTTGATTCTGTGTGTTGCTGATTCTTTGATCCACTTCGTCCTAAAATTCTTGGAAAATGATTCTTGTGTTAGGGAGGAGCTCTACAGTGTGAGAGGAAAGCCATGATGTTCTTTTTGTTCTTGTTTGTAATTCTTTATCTTTTATAATTCTGAAAAAAAGATAGTTGTAAACAGACCATATAAGCATCACGTGTTTATGTTTCAAAGTGATGACAATTTCAAGTGCTAAATTTATATTCTTTATCTTACAAAGCTCTTCCATGATTGAAACACAGTGGTGGAATGTATGCCCCGCATTTTATCGTTCAATCTTTGTCTGATTGCATAGAAGACAGCTGGCAAAGATAATATGCTGCATTTCTTTCAGGGATCCTAATCTCATAGAATCAAAGTGACTGAAGCAAGTTGCCAGATGGGGAAAGTCAGGTATGTGTTACAGTATCGAACAATTATTTGGTACAAGTAAATTCTTCCTTTGGAACCATTGATACAAGCAATATAGCGGAATTTATGCAGATGGATTGAAGAAAGTTCCATCCGCCAACTAACTACAAAATTCTAAAAGTTCAGATCAGTAGGAAATGAATTAGTAAAGCTCCACAATAGTGGTGAAACTGAGGATCAATATATTTCAATCCATTAATGTCTATATCATGTTTCTGATATCCAATCTAAGAGTCTGCAATGTTCCTTGTATGATCTGGGAAAGATACACTTGTTTGTGGCAGAAATAAGAAATTAGCCAAGTAGTTGCTAAGTTTTCAAGATGTAACACACAAAGTTGTGAAGACGTTAACTACATGAATTAACTTCCGTTTCTGCAGAAATTGCACAAACAAATATGTTATCTGACTGATAAATATCATGTAAGCTTAGGGCTGAAATTGTTAATCTTCAATTCCGGGGATAAGCTTCTCGTGAGAAAATTCACCATAATATCCAGGTAAGAAAATCTTCAGAGTCAGTAATTGAGGCCTTATCTCCTTAAAGCAAAGGTTAAAGCAAGCTTTTTGACACCCGGGCTGAAATCGTTGCTAAAGAGAATGCCATGCTGGGTTGTCCCATAGATATCTTCAAACTTGTTGTACTAGAGCATCTACATTATGGTACAGATACAAGAATCCGAGTCCTCATCGGAATCACTAGCCTCACTGCAGGCAATACTGATTTGAGAAATGTAACACAGTAACATCAAATCCATAAACATTTATTCAAAACGACATCAGGTAATCAAAAGTTTGCCTCTAGGATATAAGTTGACAATATTTCATACTTGGATGCCAATAAATGCATAATTTGAAGAACTTCAAGTTTGTCCAGCCTTTTGAAAGGTCACTAATGTACTGATTGAACAACAAATAATAAAATCTTAGTACCTAACCAAGGTCCAATTTGAAGTGTTCCACACTTCATTGCAACTATTATTAGAAAACCTTCAACCTGTTACATTTATGCTTTCATGGAATGTTTTCAATCAAAACTCATCCACTTTCTTCCATAATTTAGACAGCAGAGGGCAGCAAGGCATATTTAAGCCCAAGGAATTTGAATACTATAAGAAGAGATTATTACTAAAAACAAAGAATCCAGACTATCAGCACTTGATTTGAAGGTTCTCAGTAGAATATATCTCCCTATTGTCAATTCTAGCACTGCATTATTAGGCCTAGTTTAGGTCTCCTTGGCAATGACAAAATACAGGTGATGTAAGACAAATAGAGGAAGTATCAACTAGTAGCTAAGACTAGTAATATTAAAAAAATATGATTGATATTAGACTGTTGGAATATCAGGGTTTGGATTTTGGCTATAAAAAAGCTGAAATTTCAGATTAGATGAAATTTAGGTTTAAGATGGTCGAAATTTAGGTCGGGTAATGGAGAGTAGTAAACTAGGAATCACTCTTAGGGCCTAAGAATCACTCTTAAAAAGAAAGCTTCTCACCTAGTTGAAAACTCAAGTTCCTAGAAAAATTTTAGATTGCTTGTTATTGAAGGGTTGAATACATAGATATTTATAGAGAAGTTTTTAGAACTCTTATTCTCGTAGGAAAGGGCTCCTAACAAATTTAAATCCTATTATAATAAAAATCCTATGAGTTCTAAACAACTAGGAAATATATCTAAAATAGAATAACATATTTAACTTATTGTTACTTCCTATCTAATAAGAAATCCTAACATAATTTAAATTTCAGCCCTTATCTTTGATGTCAACTCAATTCCCAATTCTCATTCCATCAAATTAAAGTTTGTGGTTGACTGATATTTTCTCTTTTATTTCTTTTATAGACTTTAAATTCTTTTGCATCAATTCTTCCCGACTTGTTTAAATTCGTCCTCGAGAATATGATAAATATTGATCATATATGTCTCGATTCAACTTTTGAAATTTAGATTATAAAATTCACGTACTGTCAAAATTCAGTCTTCCTTTCCACTTGACAAGCAATTGTCGATATTCTCCATCTCCTGTGCCTACAATTTTGGTCATCAAGAACATCTTCTATCTCCTCTTTAAGATGAGAAATGGTTGGAATTCTCATAGCTACGATAGATTGCGTATCATCAGATCTTTGATAAATAGTTAAGTCTACAATATTAAAGATATGACTAATTCCCATATCATTGGGTAATTCCAAAACCTAAGCATTAACACTTATTTTTTTGATGATCTTATAAGGTCTGACATTCCATGAATGAAGTTTCTTATACTTTCCTTTCAAAAATGCTTTGGACGAATTCTAACCATCACCTTCATTGAATTCCAACACTCGACAATATCGATCATCATGATCTTTATAAGACAAATTGTTGGTTGTTATCTTTTGTTGTATCTCATCAAAGATGTCTCTCATCTGTTATGCAAAACTTTTGGCTTCAACTCTAATTCATATTTTTTATGGTAAAGAAATCAAATCAATAAGCTTCCTTGGTTGAACTCCTGACACTATCTCAAAAGGACTCTTACTAGTTAACCTATTTATAGAACTGTTGTATACAAATTATGCCATAAGAATAATTAGATCCTAAATTTTTTCATTGTCTCCAACCAAAAATCATAACAAATCTCTCAAGCTTATATTCTTCACCTTTGTTTGTCCATCAGTTTAGGGACAGAAAGAACTTGAAAATTGAATCTTAATGTTCAATATTTTCCGGAGTTCTTCAAAAATAACTCATAAACTTCACTTCATGATTAGATATGATGGTTAAAGGTAATTCTTGGAGACATACAACCTCTTTGAAGAATAGCTTAGCAATGTGGACAACATCATAAGTCTTAAGCAATATATTTGCAAATGGTTTCATCACGAAATCACATGGCTTCTCTACAACATAGGCATCAAGATTATACTCATTGTCGCTTCATGTAGTTATATGCACTAACTTGTTAACATTGCTGAATTTTGACTTTGCAAGTGCACTCACAGCTTCTTCTTTGTTCCTATGTTGTACTAATTGCACATCTTCATCCAAGTCTACTTCTCCTCATTAGCCACTACAACACAATCTTGATCAACAACACCAAGTATCACTTAAGTTTTGAACCAACTTGTTTTGGAACCTCAAGTAATTGTTGGTTAATCTTTTCAGCTCCATATTCTGTTATTTTAGCTGCTTGTCCTATTTTTTCAACCTGTTACACTATTGTTTCAGCTTGCAGTTTAAGTGTTTGAATTTGTTGTTCAATTAGTTCAACTTTAAGGATTGCCAAAGAATCCACTTCGTTATATTTTTCATCTTTAGCGCTTTGATCATCTCTTCCTGTCAAACTATCCATGTCATGATCATCTTCCATTGCCAAACTCTACATATCATCAAGTAATTAAACACCTTCTACATGTAGGCTTGAAGATTCGAATTGATCTACTAAATTTGAGGAAAGATTTTCTCAGACAATTTTTCAGCAAAGATTTTCTCAGACGATGAGTGTTGTTGATCAATATCAGTCTCTTCTTCTTGCTTATCACCACGTTCTTCATGTTCAACATCAAGTATAGGTTGTTGGTTGTTATAATTATTTCTTGTGGGATTTCTGATCTTTAGGGAATGTATGTCAAGGTTGTCTAACCTCTCCAAAATTTGTCGAACATGGTTTTTTATGGAAGTTGTTACATGTATGTTGGTGTTTTGGGGCACCATATGAATGAGGATCATCGATGCCCAATTTTTTTTGCAATATTTAGCAGTATTTCATCTTGCTCTAGGTCACTGAATATTCTTCTATATGGCCTTTTACTACGTGTTATCTTTGTGAACCAAAACTCTCATACCAAATTGTTGTAGGACAAAGAGAAGTATCAACTAATAGCTAAAACTTACAAAATTAGGAAATATGACTGATATTAGACTACTGAAATATCAAGTTTCAAGTTTGGATTTCAGATAAGAATGCTGAAATTTTAGAATTAGTATAGTTAGGTTTTTAGTGTTTGATTATTGGAAATTTAGGTTTAGAATTTCACGGTTTAATATAGTTGAAATTTAGGTTTAAGATGATTGTAATTTAGGTTAAGTTTGCTAGAATTTAGTAAGGAACAAAAAGGAGAGTAGAAAACTAAGAATCACTCCTAAGGTTCAAGAATAACTCCTATAAGAAAGTTTCACACCTTCTAATTGAAAGCTCAAGTTCATAGAAAACTTTTAGATTGCTTGTTATTCAAGGGCCAAATACACAGTTTTATAGCGAGATTTTTAGAACTTTTATTCTAGTAGGAAAGTATTCCTAACAAATTTAAATCATATTCTAATATTCTATAAGTCCTAAACAATTAAGATAACATATTTACCTTACTACTACTTCCTATCTAATAACGAATCCTAATATAATCTAAATTTTAGCCATTATATTTTATATGAACTCGATTCCCAATCCTCATCCCACCAAATTAAAGCTTGTGGTTGAATAATCTTTCGTCTTTTATTTCTTTTATAGCCTTTAAGTTCTTTTGCATCAACATGACTATAGTGGTATCAGGGGAGCAATGGATGGTAGCAAACCACAACACAAACATCATGGCTCCTAAGAAGAACATTTTGTTGTGCAGCTTATGTAGAGGAAAAAGGAGAAATCTATGAGGGCGTGATACATATATCAATGAGATCATTATAGATATTACTTCATCATTTAACACACATTTTATTGTTGAAAGGTAATGACAAATAGGCAAAAAGAGAAAGGAGTATACGGTTACATGCATTTGTATGTTTTATATTCATATTAGCTCAGCTACATCAAGTCATATGTCTTACTCTGCAAATCTGTAGCTAAAATCAAACTCATAATTTGTTTGAAGTAAATTGTATAATGAAATATCCGCTTTCTTTAGTCCTTAAAATTTGCAACATTTCAATTAATTATCTTACGAGAAGAAAGAAATAACAATTGTTAACTGATACATTGCAGTCTTTCTCAGCTTGACAACATTATGATGTAGTAGGCAATCATATTATACTAAATATTTTGCAATTTTTTTCTTTTCTTATCTAAGGAATTTTCACTTTTGAGATGTATACATGCATATTTGTGGCTACATAAGCCTTATTCCAATGGAATTGTAGTTAGCACTTGCCACTTATAAAAACATCACTCAATAACAATTTATTCATAGCACACGAAACTTTGCCTTGTTTCAGGATAATGATTAAGAATGCAGCATACTGTAGTTAGCATGAGAAAACAAAATGACCGTCAGTTCACATCAGGGGGGGTGCTTAACCCTAAACTGCAATGCAAGGAATGACACCAAAGCTCATGAATTCCAAAAAAACGATGATTACAAAAGCAACTATTTGAGATCAAGCATCAAAAGGAGCAATGTAAAATCTATACAAGTTTCATATATTTATAAGTTTCATGATGGTTCCAGCAGAAACAAGATCTAGAGGACTCACCAATTGTAAGTTATTAAAAATGTCAAATATCTTGATGAAAGAGTTACATAGTCTTGACATGAGATTTTCTTAATGTGCATTACAAGAATACCAAGAATTAGTCTCCCTGGCTAGGACTTGCATAGACTCAATTTCCCCCATGATTCACAATAGTTACTCAAGATGAAGTAAGGAGGTACTGTTAGCAATTAAATGTATGTGTGCCTGAGAAAGAGACTTACAATTGGATATTAAATGGTAAAAAAACAGAAGATGATGTCCTTGGCTTGACTTACATCATTCAGAGTTATACCAACTCCATATTAATAGCATCAAATTTCTACTAGTGGGAATAACCAGGAAGTAGAAACCCTTATCAAGCTCTTGATGTCCTATTCACTAGATAGCACATGCTAACAGGAGTCCATAGAAGAGAAAGATAGTAACTATGAATTCTCAAAAAATAAAAAGTAACAGAGATACTAACAATGTAAGAAATTTAGATCCAGATAAGCTCCCGATTTACCAGCTTAGCAGAAGCTTCTAGAATTAGCATTCAAATTCAATCAATTTCTAACTATTAACAAATTTATTATCTCAAAATTTCAAAAACAAGCAATTTAATAAAGTAAGCATTGACTGCAAAAGAAGCCCAAGTCGAAGCCAAACCAAACAACAAAAGAGATTCACAGCCTCCAAGAGAAAATAGGATTTACCTCGGTTCAAACTCCACTACCTCCACTAGCTTATGCCCGTTCTTATCATTCCATTGAACCTTTCTGCGGACTTTGTCCGAGTTTCTTGACATCCCACCTCTCCTAGGAGGCAACAAGGAATTAGACTCGCTGTCATCTTCTGCATCATCAGTCTTATCCTCAACTTTTGAACCGTCCAGACGTATCAAATCATCATTTTTCAACCCATTAGCATCCTTAGCATCCTTATCCATCGACAGTTGACACAGAACCTCCCACAAGAACACAACACTCACAAACCGATTCCACCAATCAAGTTTGGAGGAATCAGAGCAAATAATAGATCACCGGTGAATGATTTAAAAGGTTCTTTCCATTACCAAAAAAAAAAACATCAGTCAACATAAAAAAATATCAGGAAGCAACAAACCCTAATCCCAAAAGTTTGTGCTTTTGGTGGTTAACATTAAAAGAAATAGCTGTGTAACAATGGAAGTTACGAGGTCAACGCTAAGTTATTGAGCTGATCAAGCTCTAAACAGAATAAAATCAAGAAATTTAAACCGAGAACAAGAAATAAGAGAACTCATTGAAACGGGGAAAAAAAAAAGTGGCAGCAAGCACGGAGCTTTAAGTCACTTTCAAGTGATGATTAGATATAGTACAAAGGAAAAAAAGGTTAAGGCAGAGATAATGAGATTAATTGAAGAGCAAAGCAAATCAAACAAGTGCAAGAAGGAGACCATTTAATCTAAAGCAACAAAACCCAGATCCTTAAAGAAGAACAGAGAATGACGATTCACAAAAAGCAGAGCACCAAGCAGGTTAAGTGCGTCTTCTCTGTTTTTCCTTTCTCAAAGGCAAGTGTGTTTGACAAGTGCTCAAAATGGGACCGTAAGTATTTCCTGACACTAGATCCAACGGAGCTTATTGGTTGGCAGGTGGGAACCGGTACATCAGGTTGATATGGAGTCGGTTAATATCGTTGTAATTTAGGGCGGCATACCACGTGGAGCGATGTTATTGGTTCTTCTTCGGAGATCTAAAGGCTATGTGGAACTTTAACTTTCAATGATATGGCTGAACAACTGTATTTTTAATCTTTTAATTAAATTTTTTTAGTTAAGTCTTTGATTATTAAACTTTTTGATATAACTTTTAAATTTATAAACAATTTTTTGTTAATATTCTTAACAAAAATTCTAAATAATTATTTTAAATTCTAAATAAAATCTTATACACTTAGAAATAAGGTATTTATAATTATTTAGAATTTTAATATCTTTAAATAAAAAAGTAAATTCTATCAATTTTTTTATTTTACTCGAGAGAGTTTTCTTAAGATAAAAGAAAAATCGCCCCTAAATGATGATTGGTCTATACTCTTCTCAATTGAACAGGAGATTGGCAATGATAAGTCTATGACTGAACAATTCATACCACAAATAACTCAGGCTACAAACTTACTTCAAGTTTATGTTTCACTTTTGATGATATCTCATTAACAAAATGGAGAGGTCGACTATTAAGATTTTAATAATTAAATATTTAAGTAAATTAAAAATTTTAATTTTAAAAGTTAAAAATATACTTATTTAATTTTATGACTTAAGTAAAAAAAAAAAGATTCTAACTTATTGGTTATTTTATTAAGTATGGTTACTCTAAGATGTTTGATAGGTTGGGTTCTCTTTGAAGTTGGAGCAACCGTGATTCCCAAAGCAAACAAGAAACTTGTGATTTTGATCGTCTCTTTGCGTTATCGGATGATACTTTCAAGGTACATTGGTCTCTTCCTCGCTTCCTAACAAGTTTGATTGATTTTCTATAAAAAAAATTATTAAAATAAAATTAAACACAAAATTATAAATTGAATTAAAAAATTGACTCATTTAAAATTTTCACTAATTTAATCGAATTAATAATTTTTAAGTATTAGTAACAAGTTACTAATAATT
>JANTPM010000007.1:26648923-26661583 GCA_025434745.1 Erythroxylum divaricatum
GGATGCGACTAAGCTCCGATCCGATAATGGATAACTGCTTAGGAAGACGCTTATACACATGTACGTGTATGTACATGATACAACCACAACACGATAACGTGCCTGTCCCAGAAAAAGCTGTTTTGGATTCTAGTCATTCATTAACGTTATTCTAGTCATTCATTAACGTTCTCTTTCGCACCGTTTCCTGCTCTTATCTATATATATTCCCACCTTTACATATTCTTGGTGTGCTGGCGCATGTTGGTCTCTTTGGCTCTTGTCGTTGGTGATGGTGGTGGGGTTGTTCGTGACCATCTTTGTTACTGTAATCAACAGCGGATAGTGTTTCGGTTGTTGTTGTTGTTGTTCTTCGTTGTTGGAAAAGTTGTTATAATGTCGCAGAAGAGGCAACCGGAGGAAGGAAAGGCTCGTCCAGAAGGGAATAGTCATGAAGAGAAAAAGAGAAGATTCACATGGAGAAGGTAGGCTTTGTTTGATTTTTCTTTTCTAAACTTTAATCGTTTTTCAATGAAATGGATCGAACAGGGAAGTTTGGATGGTATTGTTGACCTGAGTTTGATATATGCGTTTCGGATTTATCAATGGAAACGGGATTTGGTTGGGGTCGTTAATGTGGAAACGAAAAAATAAAAAATAAAAACTTGACTGGGCACCTTTTACTATTGTGTTTGATTACTGTGCTTTTACGACGGTACTTTATCAGTTGCGTCTTAACATTTCATCAGTTGGTTTTTGGAAGGCAATGTGACGGCTATGTATTGTAGAAGGGTTAAGCTCTTTTTCCTCAAAGTTTGTGGTTATGCATCCTCCCACTCTTGATGGCCCCTAATCTATTTATCAATTATTTATAGTGTCGTTCAGGAGGTGATGAAGATGGAAGCAGCTCAGCACTTTCTCGAGCCATTAATTCGCAGAGTGGTATGTGAGCAAATTAGGGATACGTATGTGTGTATTGTCTTGCAGCAACATTCAACAAGCCACCTACCAAATAGAGTTAAGGGGTGTATTGTTGGATAATTTCGTTCCTTTCTTTTTTGCATTTTGTTTCTTAGGAAAGGGGAAAGTAGGAAGTTTATGCTCGACTTTCTGAGCAATATTGCCATTTCCAGCTGTTGAACCTTGTGTGTGTGAGCTTGGGATGCAACACAGATTGAAGCCAAATTTTGAAAATTAATCATCTGAAATCTTAGACCATTGTGGAATGCAAGCTATGGAATTTTGACATACAGCAACGCAACAGCATAAGTATGAAACGGCAAAGAGTTGCAAAGGAATCAAATAGTAAAAGGATACCTTAACAAGAGTCATAACCAAAGTTTTCCTGTTAAAGAGCACTTTTATGAAATTGTTTACTTCTACGATCGAAGATCTTGTGTAAATGAATTATTGCTCATTCATGAGCGTAACATTTTACTTTTTATGGTTGAACAGCTATCGTATCTTGAGTTTGTTGATGTCAATAGAATTTCAAGTTATGATATCATTGTTGGTACTCCTCTGATATTATTTTTACAGGTAAAAGAGGAAGTGGAATCAGCTCTGAGAAGACATTTCGTCAACTTGAAACGGTAACAAACAATGCTATATGTATATACTTACGCATATATATTTATATATGCTTGTTTCATTTCCATTGTTCTTGATGGAGGGTGAGAATGCAGTGTGTTATATCAAATTTGCAATATTCAGTAACCTTGCAATATGGTTGTGTGTCTCATGTTTCACCTTCTTGATCGGAAACAGTGGAAAGGATGTAAATTCTTCAGAATCAAAAAGCTTGAAATTGCACTTCTCAAACAACCTTTCTCTTCCAATATTCACTGGAGCGCGAATTGAAGGAGATGAAGGTTCTCTAAAAGTAGTCTTGATTGATACATTTACTGGGAAAATTGTTAGCTCTGGTCCTGAATCTTCTGCGACTGTGGAAATTGTTGTTCTTGAGGGTGATTTTGATAGTGAGGAGGGTGAAAATTGGACACACGAAGAGTTCAAGAATAACGTTGTCAGAGAGCGGGAGGGAAAGAAACCCCTACTTATGGGAGATGTGCTTCTGAATCTCAAAGAGGGGATTGGTTTAGTTGGTGAGGTTTCGTTTACAGATAATTCAAGCTGGACAAGGAGCCGCAAGTTCAGAATTGGGGCAAAAATTGTTGAAAATTTTGACGGCTCAAGAATCCAAGAGGCCAAGACTGAGTCCTTCGTTGTCAGGGATCATCGAGGGGAATGTGCGTACTTGTTTATACGTACTATTACTTGTTAATACATAATTTGTACTTCACGTTTTCTGTCATTATGAGACCATGAATTAATTGATTTTTGACATTTACCATGCCAATCGAATGAAGAAATCAGAATACCAAACCTGAGAAAGAGAATAAATGTTTTGTGGTTCCAGTGTGTGACCATTGTCTTTTATCCTGCAGTATACAAGAAGCACCATCCCCCGTCACTTTCTGATGAAGTGTGGAGATTAGAAAAGATAGGGAAAGATGGAGCTTTCCATAGGCGATTGTCTAGGGAGAATATCAAGACAGTGAAGGATTTTCTGACCCAACTGTTTCTGAATCCTCCAAGACTGCGCCATGTATGAATTTTCTAAAATTTTTCATTTCTGGCATATAATACTTTTAACACTTGCTTTGTCATTTAAGGTCTTGATGCATAGGACGATTATGATTAGCTATTTGCTTAGTCTGTTGGATGAGTGATTCTGGAATTGGTTTACATTGTTAGAAGATATAGATAACTGCATCAAAAAATTGCTCTTCTGATATTAAATTCTTACAAAATCCCATTTATAGTTGATATTTTGTTTTTCATCTCAAATTGTGTCTACTTGAATGGGACTTGACTGATTAAGATAAATGCAGATTCTTGGCACAGGCATGTCTGCTAAAATGTGGGAACTTACTGTGGAGCATGCTAGGACTTGTGTCATGGACAAAAAATTGTACTTGTACTGTCCTCCTGGTTCTCAGCAGAAAACAGGTGTGGTCTTCAACGTTGTGGGACAAGTCGTAGGACTACTTTCGGGATGCGACTGTGTTCCTGTTGATAAGCTGTCTGAAACTGAGAAGGCACGCTTTTCTTATAAACTCAATTTTTCGTTTGACTTGATTTGTATTTCATACATCTTTTTTCTCGTTAATTCTGGCTCCTTATGTTCAACTCTGCCTTTAGGTTGAAGCTCAAAGGCTAGCAATTACAGCATTTGATTGTTGGGAGGATGTCGTATCTCTTGATGACGAAGCCTCTCTTTCAAATGGGTCCTTACAATTGTCTGATATTTCTTACACTTCGAGCACATCCTTGAAAGAGAATTCTGATGGAGGCAAGATTTTATCATCATCAGGAATCGATGGATTTGATTATCAACATCCAAGCTCATCTTCTCCTAACATGTATTCTGTTGGGGGTGCAAATACTATGGATGATTATACATTGCATGGTATCGAAAATATGGATCTTAGATATGATCAAACTTTGAGCTTCTCGGACCAAGTCTCAAATCCCCTCATCTGTGATATTGATTCCCTAAGTCAGGCTTTCTGTAGTGAGGATAGTCTGCGATATTTTGACTCGGATCTTCCATCCCAGCCCCTTGGTTTGGAAGCAACAGCTGATTTACAAAGTGCTGTTGATCACTTCATCTTTGGACGCAGTACAGCAGCCGTTGATAAGGCTCAGAAAAGATGGACTAAGATTAATAATGTTTTCAAAGTATTTTCGGCTCTAATGCGTGTTATGAAAAAGTCGCGGTGAAGGATTTCATGGATAGGCGATGCAAAGCTCTTAAGTTGCAGGTAAGCATAGTTTGCTGTGAAGAGACTCTCAGAGATTTTTTTCTGCTGTCGATCCAGCAGATTTGTGATGATGTATAATTTTATGTTTTCATACTTCTTGTAAATGAGTAGTTTGTCAAAGTTAGGCTTTCTTTAGTCTTTTCTTCCCTCCTTCCTTCAATTATAGCTCGAATACAAGGGCGGGCCTGGCGTACCCTACCATCCTTGATATTCTGTAGCTTTCATGTTTGTTTGACTTGTATCAATATTTTAGGAAGGGCTTGATCTTTTTTGTCTTTCCAAATCTTAATATTTTATCAACGTACTTCATTATGTGGGTGTCTTATGATCACTTTCTTTCAGGAGCATAGGAATTCACTTCATTTTGAAGTTCTTAAGATAGAGGCAGTGATGAGACTAGGCATGACAATGGCTCAACTTTTCCCTGAACTCAAAATTCAATCTAAAACTTAAAATTTTTTAACTAGACGCGAATTCTATACCCAAATCAGCAGTCAAAGCTTAAACTATTGTTGTCATGCTTAGCTGACGCCTCAATACCAATTAGCATATAGTGAGGGGTTTAACTGGCTTTAATTACTATGCTCATAAATTGACCAGCCTTAAGTTTGAGCTCCAAAGCAAACGTATAATGCTCGAATTTTGAAGTTTCCCAAGATATCCATGAAGATATGGCTCCCATTACAGAAAATGGGAATTACAGGGCCTCACAGAAATTTAAAAAAACTTTAATTCTGATTATATAAAATAAATCCTAATTATATGTACACCTCATCCATCAACCCCACCATCCCCACCACTTTCCACCATTATCTGCAACACTCTGATAAGTTATCCTTACTGTTGTTGCTTTATTTCCATGTATACGGCATCGTTTCTTTTAAATATTTTCTGTTTGTTTTGTTTGTACAGCTGTTAGTCATTTTAGTGTTGTTTCACTGTTTTGTATATAGACACATCAGACCATTGTGTAAAAACTGACTTACGGCTGAATAATAAAAGTTCAGTTTTATTTACTCTTTTCTCTGGAAGCTTCGGTTTCATGGTATCAGAGCGGGTTTCGATACTATAGTTGACTGATTGAAGCAAAAGAGAGAGTAAGGAGTTGCTGGTTGATTGTTCTTGTTAGAACGATTATTTTTCTGCAGTGGAGGGAGTAGTTGATTTGGGGAAGTTGAGAGTTAGGGTTTCGATTTTACTGTTTCTCCGAAACTACGATTTAGGGTTTCGTTTTTTTTTTCTGGTTTCTCCTCGTGAATCTGAGTTTGATTGAAGGTTTTTGCAACGATGGAAGGTGTGTCACATGATTCTCCTACAGGATCGACTCTGGATCCTAGATTTCGAGGTATGCAAGAAGAAGGTCAGATTTATCTTCAAGGTTCAGACTATCCAGGTATGAGTTTAGTTACTGCCGTATTGAATGGGAATAATTTTTTAAGCTGGAGTAGATCTATTAAAATTGCTCTAGGAGCTAAGATGAAGCTAGGGTTCATAGATGGAACATGCCCGAAACCTAGTCCAGGAACTGTTGACTATGAAAAATGGATTAGGACTGATTATATGGTTAGATCATGGATACTGAATTCAATGTCAAAAGATATAGTTGAAGCATTCATCTATACAAATTCTGCTCATGAATTATGGTCAGATTTGGTAGAGAGGTTTGGGGAAAGTAATGGACCATTACTATATCATTTACAGAGACAAATTAGTTCAGCTTCACAAGGAACTATGACTGTTGCTAAGTATTTTACTAGTCTTAAGAAATTATGGGATGAACTTTGGTGTCTCATGCCTGTCCCGCAATGTACTTGTGGGGCAGCAACACAGTGCATTTGTGGAGCACCTAAGGCTTTAGCTGATTTGACATCTATGAATCAGTTAATGCAATTTCTGATGGGTTTAAATGAGAGTTATGATCATGTTAGAAATCAGATTTTGGTTATGGAACCATTGCCGTCTGTTAATAAGGCCTATTCTATGGTCTTAAGGGTAGAGAAACAAAGGGAGGTACAAATGGTGTTTGGTGAAGGGATAGAAAATAGTGCAATGTTAGTCAATGCAGGAACTACTAAGAAGAATTCAGATGGAGGAGGGAAACAGTCTAAACATAAATGGGGTAATAGTGATAAGAGTGAATTTTTCTGTTCTTATTGTAAGAAGAATGGACATTTGAAGGAGAATTGTTTTAAACTCACTGGTGTACCAGATTGGTACAAGGAGTTGCAGAATCGGAGAGGGAAAGGGAGTGGAAAACCTTATACTGCTAATGCAGTAAATGAAGCTACTTCATTTACTGCAGATAACAGTAAACTAGTCACAGATCATGCTGTTAGTAATGCTAATTCTCCATTGTCTGAATTGATTAAGCAAGAATTGCTTAAGTTGGTTAAGAACAAAACACTCACGGATCCTCTCATGGTGAACTTGGCTCATCTTTCAGATTTTGCTGGTACAATTCCTGCACTATCTCTTTCTAGTCTTGTTGATATAGGTTTAGATTCATGGATTTTAGATACAGGTGCTTCAAATCATATGTGTGTGGATTATTCTTTGTTAATCAAGCCTATTCCACAACAAAAATACATACCAGTTTATTTGCCTGATGGTACTCAAAACCGAGTACACCATATAGGTGATGTTATGTTACCTAATGGTCTTGTCCTAAAAGACACCTTGCATATACCAACCTTTAAATTTAATCTCTTGTCTGTGCATAAACTTGCTAATACCTCTTCTGTTACCTTCCAATTTCATCCCCATCACTGCATTTTGCAGGACCTGAAGACTAACCGTGTGTTGGCAGTAGGAAAGGTTGTAGGCAGATTGTATATCCTTAATAAGGATTCTTTTGAGACAGAGACTATAGAGAGATATTCTTTGTGTACTGTTACAAATGATGTACAAAATATTCAGTCAATGTCTATGTACAAACTTTGGCATCAACGTTTAGGCCATATTTCTGACAATGTACTTAGACATATTATTTCATTTGATAATAAGAATGTTGGTGAAGTTGGTGTTTGTGATGTATGTCCTCTTGCTAAACAATCTCGATTGACTTTTGTTTCTAGTAGCATCCACACTGAATGTATTTTTCAGTTAGTGCATGTTGATGTTTGGGGACCCTATAGTCAACATTCTATTTCTGGGGGGAAATTTTTTCTGACAATTGTGGATGACTATAGTAGGGCTACTTGGACATATTTGCTGAATCATAAATGCCAAGTATTCAATTGTTTGGATAGATTTTTTAGAATGGTGAGAACTCAGTTTAATAAAACTATTCAGACCATTCGAACAGATAATGGAACTGAATTTTTAGGTGGGGAGTGTCAGAAATTGTTTAGAGACTTGGGGATTTTGCATCATAAGTCATGTGTTTATACTCCTCAACAAAATGGGGTAGTGGAAAGGAAACATAGGCATTTGTTGCAAGTAGCTCGGGCTCTCATGTTTCAGTCTTCTTTGCCTCCACAATTTTGGGGAGAGTCAATTCTTACAGCCACTTATATCATAAATAGACTTCCTACATCTCTTCTTAAGTGGAAAACACCTTATGAGGTTTTATATGGGTATCCACCTAAGTATGATCATTTGAAATCTTTTGGATGTCTTTGTTTTGCAACAAATGTCAAGCCCCATAAGGCTAAGTTTGATCCGAGAGCTTACAAGTGTGTTTTCTTGGGGTATAGTCATTGACAAAAGGGATATAAATTTTTTGATATGGATTCCCATTCTATTTTGGTTTCTAGGGATGTCATTTTTCATAAACATACCTATCCTTATAAATCTTGTTCTAATCCCACACCAGCTATTCCATTACCTTTGGTGTCTGTTGATCAGTCTTCTGGTTTTTTAGATGAGTTGTCCTCTGAAAATCATTGTTCACCTCTTAATTCATCTGTTTCATCTACTGCTTCACCTTCTACTGAATCTTTACCATCTTCTTCTTCTGATATTCCAATTGTTTCTATTCCTGAATTGCGTAGGAGCACTAGAGTATCTTATAAACCAACATGGCTTAGTGATTTTGTCTCCAATGCAACTACTCACCATTCTTTGCTTTCTTCTTCTTCTTATCCTTTTGGTTGTGCTTCTTCAGCTCATTCTCTTCATATTTTTCCTTTTATACCCACTCCACATCTTTCCTCCACTTACATGTCTTTTTTAGCAAATGTCTCTAATATTCATGAACCTTAATCTTATCATCAGGCTAAGTATCATGACCATTGGGTTCAAGCTATGCAGTAAGAGTTAGCTACACTTGAATCCAATGACACTTGGATTTTGACCTCCTTACCAGCTGGTAAGAGAAAGAAAACAGAAAGTAAATCAACAAAAAGAATGATAAGGCCGAATAAAGGCTGAAGATTCTGATTGAATGTTTTCACTTGATTCAAAAATGGCTGCCGTGAGTCAATATATAGACCCAGTAGATTTGCTAACAGGTCTAGCCTTATACGTAGCTAACAACCAAATCTAATCTAAACAGTTATATTCTAACAACTTTGACTAACAACTCTATCAGAAATAGAGATTGTTTGACTAACAACTCTATCAGAAATAGAGATTTTCCTGGACTCTTCAACAACTAAATACACCCAATTAACAATGTAAAAAATATAGTCAGCCTTATTACTCCAAATCACCTTATTTCTCCATATTATTTTGCAACAGGTCATATTGACCACAATAATCATCCTTATTGCTCCTGTGATCGTTAATAGTAAGAAGGCCATTGGCTCTAGATGGGTTTATAAGGTGAAGCTTAAGCCTGATGGGTCTGTTGATCGATATAAGGCTCGGTTAGTGGCCAAGGATTATAATCAGATTGAGGGCATTGATTTTACTGAGAGTTTTTCTCCAGTTGCTAAAACAGTCACTGTGAGGGTATTGTTAGCTGTTGCAGCTCGGTTTTCTTGGCCTATACATCATTTAGATGTTAATAATGCTTTTTTACATGTCTTACTAGATGAGGAAGTGTATATGGTGCCTCCGAATGGGTATTCTAAAGCTGGTCCACATGAGGTTTGCAAGTTAAAACGGTCTTTGTATGGCTTGAAGTAAGCCTCCCATCAATGGAATTGTGAGTATACTAAGCATTTACTTTCCTATGGTTTTATGCAGTCCCCACATGATTATTGCTTGTTTGTTAAATCATCTGGTTCTACTTTTATTGCTCTTCTTATATATGTAGATGATATTTTGTTGACTGGTCCTTCTAAAATTGTTTTGGGGGATTTTACACAGTTTTTGAATTCTATGTTTACTCTTTAAGATCTTGGTTCTGTTAAATATTTCCTGGGATTAGAAATAGCTCGATCTTCTTCTGGTTTGTATGTGAATTAGCAGAAGTATGTATTGGATCTGTTGATTGAGTCCGGGTTGGCTGGTGCAAAACCAGTTTCTACACCCTTGCCTAAGGGTTTGAAACTTACTGTTGATTCTGGTTCTTTGCTGGAGGATTGTGGGTGGTATCGTCGGTTGTTTGGTAGGTTTTTGTATTTGGGTTTTACAAGGCCTGACATTACCTTTGTTGTCCAACAGTTGAGTCAATTTGTTACTGCTCTTGGTCAAAGTCATTGGGATGCAACTCTTCATTTGTTGAAATATTTGAAGGGTTGTCCTTCTAAAGGATTGTTTTTTCCTGCATCTTCTACTTCTGTTGCCTCTTCTCCTTGTTTGTGGTTGCTTATTGTAATGCTGATTGGGGAGCTTGTTTAACCACTCGGCAGCTTGTTTAACCACTCGGCGATCTATTTCTGGGTTTTGTGTATTTTTAGGTTCTTCATTAGTCTCTTGGAAGAATAAAAAATAGCCCACCGTCTCTTGTTCTTTTGCTGAAGCGGAATATCGGAGTATGGCCTCCACTGTGTGTGAATTATTATGGCTTTCTTGTCTGTTACGTGATTTGCATATTTCTTTTATCTCTCCTATTCCTTTATGGTGTGATAATAAAGCTACTCTTCATAATGCTGCTAATTCGATCTTTCATGAGCGCACCAAACATCTTGACATTGATTGTCATGTGGTTCGTGATCAGTATAAATTGGATTTTGTTGCTCCTGCTCATGTTTCTTCTAAGGTTCAGTTGGCATATTTGTTTCCTAAGGTGTTGGTTGCTCCTTTGTTTGATTCTCTGTTGTCCAAGTTGGATTTGGTTGATGTCTACCAAACTCCAACTTGAGGGGGGATGATAAGTTATCTGTACTGTTGTTGTTTTATTTAAATGTATATGGTGTCGTTTCTTGTAAATACTCTGTGTTTTGTTTTGTTTGTACAGATGTTAGTCATCTGGTTTTGTTTTGTTTGTACAGATGTTAGTCATCTAGTTTTGTTTTACTGTTTTTGTATATAGAAAACTTTGACCATTATGTAAAGACACTTACAACTGAATAAAAACATGGTCAGTTCTATTTACGTTGTTTTCTCTCGAAGCTTGGGTTTCACTTACAATTTATGTTAGTTTTTTCACCTTTTACGCATTCAAATTAAGAGTAAATTTTCTTTTTCTTTATTTATAATTACGTATTATATTTTTTAAAATCAAAATTTTAAAATATCTTAAATTTTGAAAATGATTATGATGTAGCGATAAATTTCTTCTTCTCCAAATAATTTGAAGAGACCGAGAATAATTCATAACACTACAACAAAGTTAACATTGCTATGAAAAAAGTGTTGCCTATAGTTTTTAGCTACGTTTTTGTTTTATCGTAAAAAACATTGACAAATTTCCTTAGCTGAAAACTATAGACCACATTTTTGAAAATGGTAGCCAATAGTTTTTTATTACATTTTTCGTAGCTAAATATTATTAGCTATTCATGTGGATCATTTAGAAACAATCTCTCTGCTAATTAGGGATAATGCTGTGTATTATTGGAATTCTCCAGATTCTGCGTTTCACCCAGATTTTTAGTAAGTGTTGTTGTAAATACTATTAGTTACGTTTTCATAATTGTAGCCAAATATTTTTTAGCTACACTTTTGAAAACTTAGCCAAATAATATTTTTAGCTATGTTTATGAAAGTGTGTGTTTTTTGCTAGATTTTTGATATGTATCTAGATATGTTTTTATAGACATAGCTAAATTTTTTAACTACGTTTATTTTTAACTACATATTTAAAAATATAGCCACATGTTTTTAGCTACGTTTCTAAAAATATAGTCAATTTTTTTTAGAACATAGCCAAATGTTATCTAATGTTGCGATATATTATTTATTGCATTTTAATTTATATTATTGGACAATAAATTTTTTAATAATATATCGATATATTTTTTATTATGAATTTATTATACAAATAAATCAAATAAAATATTATTAACTCAAAATATCAAGCATTGTATATATAAAGTAAAATTATATAAATATCATTAAATTATACTAATAAAAAAATATTCTTCATATACAAGATACTAATGACAACTTCAACAATTCTTATAGACAAAACAATGAATAAACAAACCAATTTACAAATTATAAATTATAAATGCTTAAATTACAAAACTATTAGAACATAACTTGAACGAAACCTAGTGTTGTCTATAACGATGAACCTATAATAATCTAAAAAGCTGTGAGATCTCATATTAGTTAGAGAGAAGAATGAAGTACGCCTTATAAAGGTACAAATACCTCTTCCCCATATACGCATTTTCTCAAATGCAAAAAGAGCAAAACCGTGAGGGCCTTGGCTCGATTGGCAGCCTAAATTGAACAACATCTGTGGACCGGTGGTCTAGGCTATTACAAATAGTATATGAGTCGGTTCGTGAAATAGCGAGGACATTAGGCTCTAAAGGGGTAGATTATGAGATTCCATATCAGTTAGAGAGGAGAACAAAATACACCTTATAAGGGTACGAATATCTCTTCCTCATAGACTCATTTTCCTAGGTGTGGGAAGAGCAAAACTGTGAAGGTCTTGGCCTGATGGGCAACCCAAAGTGGACAATATATATAGACGGGTGATCTGAGTTGTTACAAAAGCTTAGTCAAAATACACTAAAAATATTATGAGTATTGAAACAATAAGAATTTAGTTATAATTAAAGCAAACATCACATAACTTTATCATTTATAAAATAATCACTCAGCAGTTGCATCTTTCTCAATTCTGTAATCCAAGAAAAAATGTATTAATTTAAATTATAATACAAACAAAAATTGAAAGAAAAAAGTATAAGAGATTGAATTAATATAGAATTAATAACTTTGCTTTCCTCTTCTTTTTTATTATAATTTGGGTCAAGTAATCTTTTGAATAACATATCATGTTTTGCTATTTTTGCTCAATTGTTTTGTAATGCAGCCTTAAGCTCTAATAACAAGCATCTTATTTTAAAATTGAAAAATAAAACCAATAGTCAATCCAAATTTTATTATTGACTACTACATTAATAGATGAATTAAAATATTGAACAAAATTTTATACTTACCTAGTTGTTTTCTACTTCTTTTGACACCTACCCTTTACCTTCCTTATAGTGGGTGATTTTATATAGTGTGATCCTATCACACTTATCCATGTAGTTCCGTCTCACTTTGTTTATAAAAAATACAAGGTAAAATAAATAATGTGGTATTTATTGATATAATTATAACTTGCAAACAAATATCTTACATATTTATTTCGGACAATTACAAATAATTTTGACCTTTGATTATGAGGAGTTTTCATTTCTACTCTACTAAACTTTGCCTTCTACAATTTTCCTAAATAAAGAAAAAAGATTAGATAATCGTTAAATCTTCTAATAAGATTAATGGAAGAACGCGTGAAGGCAAGAAAATAAAACTGAACTTTTTGGTTAGCCTAATAATCACACAAACTATTCCAATT
>JANTPM010000007.1:26677985-26696746 GCA_025434745.1 Erythroxylum divaricatum
CCTCACAGGTCTCATTGCTCATGGCATATAATGCTTGCATAGGTATCAATTGCAACAATCTCTTATTCTCTCAAAAAAAGAAAAGAAAAAGAAAACAGTTTCATCCAATTAATGCTTTTTGTATGATTGAGAATCTCCTGCAAATAGGAAAGGAGGTACTGTGATTGTAAAAGAAGTAAAGAACCATAATTTTTCAAGTAAAAAACCAATTCAATCTTTAGAGGTTCTGCCATCTTTACTACATACAGTCCCTAACCTTCCCTTAATTTTCTCTAAACCCTCTCCCCTATAATTTTCCTTTCCCTCACTAGTTCCTCAATTTCCTTACACCGGTTAAACTAAAGCCAAAAGAAACGCATCTCAAAACAATTAAACAAGAATTAGAAAATCAGATATAAGCATAACCCAATGTAACATAGAAACCAAACAAAGCAGTAAGCACAGAGCATTTTATTTGAGAGCCAAAAACGCAATCTTTCAAGAAGATTAGATTTTCTAGCATTCACCTAACGTCCAAGTTCAATCCAAAAGCCTTCAGAAATCAGAAATCACAACACGAGGTATAAAAATCATATAGTCAATCAACAACAGAAACTTTAACGAACTTGTTTATAGTGTAGCTTACCTTAGGTTCAAAGCTTTAATCAAGAAGAATATATGTTGCCTTAATATCGCGGTGAATGATTTTCGAACGACCTGAATATGCACATTCCAAACTCCAGTTAGGATTATGACAAGTCGGAGAGAATCAGTTCACTAATAAGTAATAACACGAAGAAGAACACGTATTATGACCTGAACAGTTAGGATTAATGGATTATGACCTGAATATGTATGGATCTAGCGATGGTGGAACCGTGGAAGGCACATTTAGGAAACCCAACAGAAGAGAAGAACACGAAGGACGGAAGGAGAGTAGGAGACGGCGAGACGCAGACACAAGAAGAACGAAGCTCACCAACATCGACACCACGACCACGTTTCCGCTTCCGAAGAAGATCACCTTAGTACCTTAGATCTGATTTTTTCCTTACACAAGGTGAAGCCGTGAAGGACTGAAGGTGAGAAGAACAGAAGTTTAGATGGTGGAGAGAAGAGAGAGGCAAGTTTCGGTTTAGGTTAGGTCTGGTTAGGTAGGAAGATGAGAAGAACCGAAGAAGTGAAGAAGAAGAACCGAAGAAGTGAAGAAGAAGAACCGAAGTTAGAAGAGGGGAGAGTCGGAGAGAAGAGTGATTGGAATTAGAGAGAATTGAGAAAAGTAATACCTAATTCGGGTATGGGAGAGAGGAGTTGGTTTTTCGGGTAATCGGGTTACCCAAAATTTTTTTGGGTTTACCCGTCTTAACCCGAAAAAATTTAGGGTAATTTTCGGGCCGACCCGATTTACCCGAAGTTTGATAATTTGTTACTCGAATTAATTCAGGCCGGGCCGGTAATCAAGCCGGCCCGAATAATGCTCACCCTAATTCAAACACAAGAGCACTTTAATATTTTAGCTCAAACATCACAATTTATCGGACCTCGTGTCCGAAATCCCATCATAAACAAACACATTCAATCATCACCATATACATAGCACTTCAAATAATTCTCAATCAAATCAACATCATCGGATCTCCTATCCAGAATCCAAACACAATCAAATATACAATTTATATACAAAACCATAATTCACTATTCTATTCCAAATACAAATCCATAATTCATTCAATCTCATTCATATATCATAACCATACACAAATTTATATCTCAATCCCATACATAAGTACATAATTCACTTTCATCATGAAATAAATGCTTACAAAAATATTAATGGCATTCCGCGCCATATACAAATACCGATATCAAAATCCAAAATTACACAAACTACAACATAAGCAAAATCGAACAAAAGCCTTGACTTTCTTTCATCTGATCTCCTGTTCGAAACCTGGAGATGGGGATGAAAGGAGGGGGTGAGCTTAAAGCTCGTGGATAACATGTTTATAAATTAAAAAAATAAGCAAAAATCATTTCTCAAAACTTTTGCCATATTTTAAAAATTCCACAGTAGAAAATTCATCAAAAGCTTATTTATCAACTTTTCAACTTTTCAAATCATTCATAAGCAATTTCCAAAATTGACTTTAGAAGTCACAAACCCATATTATATACAAGCTATCTAAACTAAAAAATCATGAAAAATTCAAAGATAAAAAATCGTCTCTTACCTTAATCTTCACCATTTTCGAATTTTCTTGGCTCATCTTGGAGCTCTCATCTTCTTCCATCTTTTCCCTCTTGGATCTACTTAAAAATCACTCTTGAAGCTCACTAAAATTCGAACCCTAAGCCTTCTCTTTCTTTTTTCTTCTTCTCCCTTTTCTTTCCATTCGAAACTCTCCTCTCTTTTATCTTCTTCCTTTCATTTTCCTTTCTAATTTTGTGCCTCTCTTCCTTATAAACGACAGCCCCCTTTTAATGAATGAGTAATGATTCATTTTCCCTTCTTATAAGCCTTATAACTTAACATTTTAAGTGATCTTCCAAATTTGCCCCTAAAATTCATTTTAATTCATGCTTACTTTAGGACATTTTTTATAACCATCAAATTGAAGGAATTTGCTAAAACTTCATTCTAGAGAAATGTTCCTCATTGTCTGAATTTCATAACGCCACCAAAATCGTTTAATTTGGTGCACTACTCCAAAAGTTATACTCCAAACATTTCAAACTATCACTATGCTAAAACATTTTCCAGTACTTTACTTCCATCTGTAAATTGACATTCTTAAAGACTAAATTGAAACTCAAATACTTCATAACATTTGTAGCTATATCTTTCTAGTTTAATCCAAATTAAGAATCACCTCATTTGGATGACTAGAGAAAAAGTTATGGCCAAAATACTTTCAGATCTTACTAATCTAAAACTGCACACTAAACCCAACTTCAATTCAAAAATTGAAAGTCTTAGGGGCTAAATTGAAATTCAATTCCTTCATATGACTTGTAGCCCCATGTATCTATTTTATTTTTCAACAAGAATCAACTCAATTGGATCTCCATAGATCAAGATATCTCCAAAATACTGAACTATGTTCATAAAATTTTCAACTCACTTTGACTAAATCAATCATCCTCAATTTAATCTAAAAAATCCACAATTTTCCATGGAAAGATAGAGGGATGTCTTAGAAATCAACGCTTTAAAAATCAGGTCAATCGGAGGTCAGACGAAAAAGTTATGGCCAAAAGAATAGAGAGAGATCGGTCAGGGAAAATTTCAAATCGGAGCTCGCACTCGCCAGCGGGCGAGGCGCTCGCGAGCGGGTCACTCACCAGGACGACCGAGCGCCGCCGCTAGCCAAAGCGACCTTCCAACTTCTAAAATTCATAAATTTTTACACAGAAGTCCAAAATTTACAAACATAGTATCAAAAGAAAGCTGAAAAGAAGCTCTGCAACTTCCATGAAGAACTAAAAAATCAATTCTATCTTTAAAGGGGACAAAATCTCACTCAAAACTTCTGTCCAATTTAAGTCTCCCTAAACAGTATCACAACTTCTAAAATTTCTATCTTTCAACTCCAAGGTCCAAAAATGTCATACTTTATATCAATGCAAAAATAAAAAAAGCAACCTACATCTTTCATGAATGACAGAAAAATTAATTTGGTCTCTAAGGAAGTCAAATTTCCAATCAAAGGTTCTGTTCACTAATAATCATGCTAAACAATAACAGAAACTTTTAAAAATCATAACTTCCTATTCCATGGTCCAAAAATTCTATACTTTATATCAAAGTAAAGATCAAAACACAAGATAAAATTTTCATGAAGCACTTAAAGGCAAATGCAACCTCTAACTAGGTCAATTTTTCAGTCAAATCTTCTGTCAGATAATTGGTCATCCTATACCACATCCAAACTTCCAAATTTCATATCTTCCAATTCTCACATCCACAAATAACATATGATACATCACTGAAAAGCTAGGAAAATCTTCTATAACTTTCATGAAGACTACTTAACTCAATTCAAAACATATCAGTCCATAATTTATTTCAAAACACAGCATACACAATCCTACACTTACGAGCATTATTAAAACAAAGCAAAATAATCTTAACTTTGAAAGATCATAACTTCCAATCCCGATATCGAAAAATATCATATTTTAAGGCGATAGAAAGCTCTCAACAGAAGTTACAATTTTTATGAAAATCTTCCAATCCAATTCAAACTCTAAGAGGGTCAAAAACTCAGTTAAAGTTTCTGCCCAATGAAAATTTCGACAGCATCTCCCCTAAATGTTCACTAGCCAAAATCTTCAACCTTCATCCCAATTTTTCCAACACCTGCACAACACTTCAATTATTCACATCCAAACACAATACACAATACACAATACCTCATCTTTTTATTAAATATATGTAGACACAAGGAAACCCAATTGTCTTTCATTTCATCAAAAGCTCATAAATTCATTTATACTTTTCACTAATTACAAAAAATCATACCATATTTCCTCATTTAATGTCAAATTAAAAATTCAAAAATTTTTAAGAAAAATTCAGGGTCCAATAATAGAAGAGTTTATAATGTGATATAGTGAAATGTTATTTAGAAGATGGATAAAATAGAATGTAATGTATGTATAACAATAATGAATGTCTATTATACCCAACACAAATAATGAGATGTATTGTCTTGCTACTTGTTTTGTTAAGGTTGAGGGTATAATTGGTATTATAAATTTTTTTGAGGATATATCAGCTGGTACATATTTATCATTTTAGGCTATGTTTGATATGGGAGTTAGTAATGAAATGAAATGTAATATTATTCTATCGTTTGTGAAAAAGATTTATAATAGAATGGAATGAAATAGGATATAAGGGGAAGGTTTCACATTACATTTTATTTTATCCTAAACAATAAAAATGAGTTATATCTGATTTGAGGGGTTTATGATGAAATGTAAACTAATAAATATATACTGTCTAATATACCCTCAGAATTTTGTATAATATCAATTATACCCTCAATTCTAATAACAAACAACAAGACGATACATCCTATTATTTCTATCAAGGTTAGAATAGTCATTTATTATTATTATACACACATTACATTATATTTTATTTATCTTTCAAACAACATTTCCCTATATTATACTACAAACCCCTCTATCTTTTCCAAATAATAATTTTCTAATATTACATTTATTTACGTTTCATTCCATTGTATATTATTTCATTTCATTTTATTCTATTAAAAACCTTACGCAGTTACGCTTAACCAATCATAATCAGAAATATTATTGTAAATTCTTGAAATAGAAAGTAACTCATTCTTATTGATAAAATAAAATATAATGCGAAACTCTTCCTTTTCATCCTATTCTATTCGTCTCATTACTAACTAACTTTTATTTTATTATAAATCTTCGTTACAAATAATTGAATGATATTAGATTATATTTTATTCCATTTAACAACTGTACTACCAATCGTAGCCTCACTGGACCGTCGAAGATTAGGCTGCTAACTCCAAATAAACGAGTTTGGCCCACTTGCGCGCTCACGGCTCACCCTTCAGGAGGAGGAAGAATCAAAGCAAAAATGGCGTTCCTTTTCACAAATTCCACCATTTCTTCTCACCTCCGATCTCACTCTCAGGTACTTCCTTATCTTCTACATCTATTTTCTACGCCTGTGTATTGGGTCATTTGATTCAGTTCAATTTCTTATGTTGTGTAACTTTTAATGGAACAAATTGAAGAAGACGGAGAACCCTCTATCACTTTCGCGTCGTGGTTTCCATGTTGAACTGGGGCAACGTGAGAAAGCTGTAAGTGTCATCTCTCTCTCTCTCTCTCTCTCTGTGTGTGCTGTTGTATGCTCGTATTAAGTCCTGTATATGTATATGTATATATGTATATGGATTTTTAGTAGACAAGAGGGTTCGATATAAACGCGTTGATAGAGTTGAGTAGGTATGCTGAGCGTTATTAGGTAGATTACACCTGGTTTCCGATTTATCAATTGGGTTTTTGTTTCTATTGTGAACTGAAGATGTTGAAGAAATTTTGTGGTATAATTTGTTCGTAATTAGGGTATGAAACGTCTTTCAGCTTGTGGCTTTCCTGTCTTTTGAGCTTTGCTTACTTCTTTTGGGATCATGTACAACTTGGTTAGTATAGCTAATTTAGTTTCTTACATTAAAGAAACGATTCAAAGCTTGATACCATTTGAAGGACCAAATTTTGGCAAAGATAAACAAATTAGGAAAGAAAATGAATGGAAAAGGTGTATAAGATAGATGCTTGGTCATCATTAGTAGTTTTATTCGTAAAAGGAAGGAAGGCAGTTTCTGAAGCCTAAATTGTGGCAGAGTGGCGGATAATGGTTTCCTTGATGTTTATTTCTGAGTTATTTTGCTGGTTAATTTATTACCTTACAGCTCTTGGCAGAAGACCCAGCACTCAAGCGATTCAAATCTCACAAGAAAAGTGTGAGGACGCTCAAAAGAGTTGGAGATGTTCTCACAATTGTTGTTGTGGCAGGTGAGCTAGTTCCTTTACTATGACATGCAGCCATTCATTTGTTTGTGATCTTCTTATTCTACTTACGAAAAATCATGTCGTTAACATTTAACAATTTGCAAACTTGGGACTAGTTAATTGCTAACCAGTCATAGTGGTTTCTTAGATATACAGTGAGAAAAGACTTCCATGAAAAATCCATGAGTTCAAAAGAATCCAGTGTCGTATAAATTTCATCTGAAACTGAAACGGTTGTGAGTTTCACGAGGAGCATGTGTTAAAACCAAGTTTTTTGTTTGCATAATTTAGGCCTTTTGAAGTTGACTTGGGCCACGGACTGAATGTCCTGCAATCTGCATATTAAAGATTTACAAAGTTCTAATTCCAGCTTCCCGAGAAAGCACAAAATTGTATTTGTTTGATTGAAGCAAATCAAGTCCTGAAATTGTCTTTACTGTTGTTAGCTGCAATTCCAGCTTCCTGAGAAAGCACAAAATTGTTTTTGTTTGATTGAAGCAAATCAAATCCTGAAATTGTCTTTACTGTTGTCAGTTCTAGTTTGCTAAAAGATGTATTCCCTTGGTGGTTGTACACGAGAAATTTTCTAAATTTGCTGCATGGTAGTAAATACATTAAACCCAATCCATTTTGCACAGTTGATTTGTTGGATTCCAGTGTCTTTTTTTGTGACACATGACTGCTGTTCCATCTGCCACCCTGTTCTTGTGCAAGAACTCGGTGTAGGAGCTTCAATTCTATTCGGGTTTCTTTGCTGGTTTAAACATGAACAGCTGGTTACACAAATGAAAATCTGTGCATGTTGTCAGAGGAATCACCAATGGTTGCAGCTTTCTGTCATGGTTTTCTTGTTGGCAATTCTATGGACTAAGACCTCTCTGTTTTTGTTTATTGAATGTGTCTCAGGGTGTTGCTATGAAATTTATGTCAGAGCAGTAATGAGGGAAGAAGCTAGGAAACAAGTGAAAGAAAGCGCATAAGGGTGACACCCTAACATCTGTCCTTCAGATTTCTGTAAAAAACATTAGATATCTCGATTAATAAGAAGTATACTTTTTCTTTTGATCGTTTCCTTTTAAGGCTACCTATCGTCCTCTGTTTGAATGGAAATCACCGATGAAATAACATATATCTCTTTGACTGTGAAGTTACTCTTGATATTGTTGACACTTCGTCAAACTGTCTTTTTGGGTACATCAGGAAGGGAATATAAATTGATATCCTCATTCGGCACAACCGCTTGATAGATGGCATCATTCATGAGAACGAACCCCAGATGATAGCCGTTGTACTTGTTTTATATTCAAATCATTGTTACTTCTATTGGGCTAATTTAATCGACAGGATTAAGAAGAAAAGTGTAACAGATAGTTAAAACATCAGCAAAATTTGTACTTCTGAGCTGAAGATGTTGGAATCCAGGAAAAGCTTTGTAGTTCTACTTCTGCATTTGTGAAAACCAGACTTAAAAAGTACCATGTAGTATATGAAGGTAGAACAAGAGGAAAAAGGATAAGCATGTTGTATCATCTATCCTGGAATTAGCCAGATTCTCAGCAAAATAATGGCAGGAGAAAGAAAAAGAAGCGGTAAGCCCAGATGAATGATAAGGAGTGGTTTAGGCTAATTTGGCAAAACAAGTGTTGGGTATAGGTATGATTGCAGTGGCGTGTTCCCTTTTGTTATTAGTGTTAATGTAATAATTCAAAAGATGCCCACCAGGGAGGCCACATGTAAAAGATAGTTGAAATCAATAAGAATGATCTCATCAATCACTTCTATATGTAACTTTATCACATAAAATTTAAAAAGTAAACAAAGAAAGAAAGTTACTTTTTTCACGCAAAATGTTAAAAGGGAAATGAGATGTCATGTTGTTAAAAGTTGTGTATTTAACAAAATTAATCAATTAATTAATAAATTGATCGATTTTTAACGATAAGAATTATTAAAATAATTGAATTAAAAGTTAAAAATTAAATTAAAAATTTAGACCATTCAAAATTTTTATAATTAAACCGATTAAATTTTTTAATCATTATTAAATACGTACTCATCAAATAAAATACATTATCTTATAACTTCAATTGCAAATTATAAGAAAAAAGAGAATCCAATGAAATTAACATTTTTTATTTCAGGAAAATTAGTAAATAGCTGGGATTAAACTTTTGTTATATTAAACTCACTAAATATTTTGATGAACTATTTTATCTCTCTTTATATATATATATATAGTAAAACAGACTAGTGTGGATATATTATTTACAAGGGTACCGCTGACATTAAAAATAAACAACAGCCTAAACAGAAATTTGTATAACCATGGAAAAGGTTTGGAAGTGGAGAAAGGGTGGGGATGTAAATATAATTGATAGGAGAGTTGTCCACGTCTTCAATTATTAAACATTTGACCCTCTCTCTTGAATTTTATTACATAAATAACTAAATACAATTCAAATTTTTATATTTAAATATGAAAGCAAGAGCCACGTTAAAATACTTTTTCTAGTCTATTTTAATTACACATTTATGTAAATCCGATATAAAGATATAAATAAAATTTAATAAAATAAGATAGAAATTAGTTAACTGGAATAGAGAATCTGTTCCCTCACGTTAGGATATTAAA
Source organism: Erythroxylum divaricatum (assembly GCA_025434745.1). Lineage (NCBI taxonomy): Eukaryota > Viridiplantae > Streptophyta > Magnoliopsida > Malpighiales > Erythroxylaceae > Erythroxylum > Erythroxylum divaricatum. The sequence goes on from JANTPM010000007.1 coordinate 26,687,164, forward strand.
TTCATCATGTAAGAGAGAAGTTATAGTATTAAAATAATGCTTAGTGCAAAGATTGGGTTTTTGTTACTCATGTCATTCTTGACTTGTGAGCTTTATACCTAATGCCTTGAGGTAAATACTAAAACAAATACTTATCACAATAAATTAATTACAATATATTTTTAAAAATATTTAATTATGACTTTTTATCTAATTTCGTTAATTAATTACTCTGAATAATTTAAAATAAATATTAAAATTTTCATTTAATATTTAAAGTGCAAACTCGCAAATTTATTTTAAATATTAAAAAATGAAAAAATTGCACACTTAGGAAAAGAAGTTTAATGAACACTTGGCATATGACATAGTAATTTGTACTTTATTATAGGCTAAAAGATATAGTTTAAATTCCTCTAGAAAGTTTTTAAAAATTGTTTTTTATTAAAATAACATAAAAACATATCAGACATAAATAGTATATTTGATTAATTAAATATTGTAATATAATATTTTTGAAAATAATTAACTAATATGTAAATTAATAATTTAAAATAATAGTAATCTTAGATTCCAAATAAAATTAAAATTTTTGAAATATGATGGAAAGAGATTGTTTTTATTTATCAAGAATTTAAAATTTAATTAAAAATAAAATATTAAATAAAAATCAATTAATAAATAAAATTGATTAATTTATTAAACTGATTAATTAAGTAATAAATTAATCAAATTTTGATAATAAGAATTATTAAAATAAATAAAATTAAAAAATTAAAGCCGCTAAGCCGGTTTAGTTTTTTTTTAATGAAAGAAACCGAAACAACCGGGAGACGTTTTGGAATCTGCGCACTTTGATGTTTTACTGCCAGAAACATACGTTATAATTACCAAAATACCCAAATGCTGACAGCTTCTCAATTCCTACGAGTCTAAGGTCTGAAAGTCCACCCACAGACCATTTCCTGTTATCTCTGAGCTGTGATTCTCTGACTCAGAATTCATAGTTTCTTTTTATTTTTTTCTCACGGTTCCTTCCTTTTTGGTGCTGAAGAAGGAAAGGAATAGATCTAAGCTACAAAGAAAGAGGAGGGTAGAGATCAGTATGGCACCATTTTTAGGCACGACCCAGAAGTGTAAGTCCTGCGAGAAGACTGTATACTTGGTGGATCAGCTCACAGCTGACGACAAAGTCTATCATAAGACTTGTTTCAGGTGCCACCATTGTAAAGGTACACTCAAGGTGAGACACCCTAACCGTACTCTGTTTTGTCTTTTATATGTAGTAAATACGTGCAAAAGGAGATGCCTGCATATATCGGAAGAGTTGTAGGTATATTTTGTTTGACATGCTCTTTAGTTTTACTTGATCATGCTCTTACCACTTCACAGTTTGATCGTGTTCCTTTTGTGCTTTGTGATGGATGTTTCTGTGGTAGCTGGCTTCCTGCTTAGTCGGGTATCCGATAATGTTTGACGATAGTGTTGGATCGTGTATTTCTTCATTTTGTTTTTCCTCTATATTTTTCTTCTTTTGTACTGAAGTCTGAATAGATGTGGTTGTTGATTGAAAAATACCAAGAAGCGATCAAGTTTCAAAACTTGGGTTCAGTCATCTGTTTCTAAAGTATCCAAAAGTTATCAACTTTTGAATCCGGTTATTCCTTAATGGTGTCCAGTTCAGATTGTCAGTGTTCTCTTTAAATTTCTTTATTCTTTTAACTCGTCGTGATATAATTAAAGAATATGGGACATTCAATTGCCTCTGTCCTCGTTGGTTGAGGGTAGGTCCCTTTGTTTGAGTACTGAAACTGAATTTAGATCCTCATCTTTGACCGGTAAAAGAAGGGCCCGGAAACGATGGAGGAGGAGGTAGAAGTTGGGACCCTGGATTTAATCTTAGTTAAGATCTTCTGGAGCGTAGACTTGGTAATGTGTAGAACCAAGCCCCACTATGTTTTGATTTTCTCTCCTGATGAGTAGTTGGAACTATAGTTGGAACTAGTAAAGGAAGAACAAAAATTATTCAAAAGTAAACGTTGAAAGATACCTTTCCTTGTTATGGAGACAGTGAAATTTCGTTCTTAGCAATCTGTAAAATGTCAGCTTCAAACGTTAGATGGGGAATGTGCATATGGGGGATCATATAACACTAAGTTACAGATGTTCAAATTATTTTTCTGAATCATCATGTTTGAATTTTTGCGCATTGCAGTTGAGTAATTACTGCTCCTTCGAAGGTGTTTTGTACTGTAAACCTCACTTTGATCAACTCTTCAAGATGACTGGAAGCTTGGATAAAAGTTTTGAAGGTAATATGTTATAATCATTGTGACGTGCCACTACCTCCTTCTTTGTTCTCTCTATTTTATTCTTCTGTTCCTGCTTTGACCAGGTACTCCAAAAACTGTTAGAGACAGATCTGTTGATCAGGTATATGCATGATTTCTTGTTTAAATACTTCGACATGTATAAGAACAGACGATTTTATAAGTTTTCTGTTTTCTGAGCATGATTCACTTTCTGTATAAAACCAAACTGACACAGGTTCATAGCAACAGCAAAGTTTCAAGACTGTTCGCTGGAACTCAAGAAAAATGTGTTGCTTGCAAGAAAACTGTTTATCCTCTGGAAAAGGTACACATCAAACCTCCTTACAAGTGAACGAACATTTCTGAATTTATAGAAAAGTGTTATTCGTGTTGCGTCAATGAAGTGTCTGCTTCTTTCAGGTGGCAGTTGATGGAACATCGTATCATAAGACTTGTTTCAGGTGCATTCATGGAGGCTGTCTCATAAGCCCATCAAACTATGTAGCCCATGAGCAACTTCTCTACTGCAGGCACCATCACAATCAACTCTTCAAGGCGAAAGGGAACTTCAGCCAGCTCATCAAGAGTGCTAAACCAGTAATTGAGACTGCAGTAGCAGAGTGAGCCCTGAGATGTTTATAGTGGGGGCGTTCAGCTAGCTCGTACGTACAGATGTCGAGATAACAAATTGTTTAGTATGGAGAAGATCGTGTTCCATTAGCGGGGTTCCAGCTGGTTGCATCTACTTTTTGAGTGTGTGTGTGATCGTTGAGTGCATCTACTTCTTTCTTTCTGTTGGGTCATGTTTGTTGATCTTCTATACCATGTTTTTTGCAACCCATATTCATCTGAATCTTCTGCTACATGTTCATACCCTTTGCAAAAGGTGTCCTGTGGCCTTCTCAGAAAAAAAAATGTAGATTGCTTCTAAGTGGAAGGGTTGATGTTCTCATCTCTGAACAAAAATATGATAATTTGGAAGACCTAGTACAATATCTTGTTTAAACCTAAAGCAAAACAACAATAAACAATCTGGTATACGAGATCTAGAACGATGTAATAGTTCACACAATTCAAAATTAAATGAAGTTTGATCTATCTAAAATTTGTATATTCTAAGGAATCATTTGTAAGATCTGTAAATTAATATTTGTAATCGGTTATGAACATCTGTGGTATCTATCATCAAACTAACGCTGATGTCAAAAACTGAGCCTAACTCCATCCAAAAGCCACTTTTTAGGAATGAGATTGTTCAAATATTGCAAGATTTATTACACTCTTCACTCTAATCAATATGTGATACAAAGTTGTAAGATTTCTATTAAACACTTGCTCAGTGAGTACTACGGAAAGTATCATTTACTATCATGAAATTTCTATACATTCTGCAGATTTGAATGGTGCACAGGTGAAGATTGTCATGCAACTTCAGGATTGGCATGACAAGCTCTGCATGTCAGTTAAATGAGTTTAGCCATCAATCTCTGACTGAAATGGAGCAAGAAGCGGTAAGTAGGGGGACATTGTCTTCTGCTATCAAGAAATGAGACATAACTGCCTGGAATGCGAAATTTGAGCTACCTGCTGATGCCAATTAGAGACCATTGATTATCGTACACCTCACTTTAGGAGCTGTTGTCCTCGGACATTAATGGGACAGGCTCAAGTTGGTGACACGTATAGCAGATGATCAATCAGGTATGGGATGCCCTGCTGACCATGATCATTTGCTGCATACTCCAATGATTTCTCTTTGCAAGAGACAAATTTTATATACTGCAATAAATTTTGTGAACTGTTACAAACAGTTGATGGTCCACACACTTCAAAATTTCTGCCAAGTGGAGCATCATTTTGGCTTATTTAACAAAAAAGAATGGCTTTCTTTTCTTTTCTTCTTTTAATTAAAAATTAAACATATGTTACAAATATTCTTCAATTCCTATAATGTAATAAATAAAGGTGCAGTGATACATTCCTATCATTATGTTCCCACCACCATACCATATAAGGTCAAATTCTAAAGCTGTCTTTTTTTTTTAATTTTCGGGAATTTCTTAAACTTTGGTCGAAGTAAAATTAAGAAGCTTAAAATTTAAAAAGTTCAATAAATATTGTATATTGTAAAAACGGCTGAAGATTGAATAAAATTAAAGAACTTAAAATAGGATTAAAAGAGATTGGTCTTATCCATTTAAGAACTTAAAGTTTAATTAAAAAATATGTTGTTAAATAAAAATTAATTATTTATTTTTAGTTTATAAAAATTTATTAATTAATAAAAATTGACTAATTAATTAACAAAATTAATCGGTTTTAACAACAATAATTATTAAAATAAATCGAATAAAAAAATTAAAAATTAAACAAAAAATTAGACAGTTTAACAGTTCAACTAATCAAATAGATTGTGATTTTTATCCATTATTGTTTCCAGTTATTTAGAAAATCACCTTAACATGTTCACATTTTAGGGCTTCTTTCATCTCTATTTTAGCTTCATTTAGTGGGAGAATTCATTTTTTAATATATATCAAAATTTTAAGTGTATATTAAATAAATAAATTATTTTTTTAAATTATATGATAAATTAATAATATAAAATTAAATAATAAATTAGTAAATAAACAAATCCAATACTTTTCACTCTCAACTAATCACGCCTTAAAGGAGATGAGGCACTAAGGGACCTCCCACCGCCTAAGAGGCAAGAAATCCTGTTTTATTGCAAAGTATAATTACAACTTACTGTAGATTCGCCTGTTCTGATTTCTGTAAATCATGTCTGTATAGCACTCAATGCCTATCAGAGACATTTATTGCTAATCTTGCATGCCTTACGCGAGATTAACTTAAAATAGTGACTCAATCTGTACTTTCTTTCATCATGATTAGTATAATTAGAAGAAGAGATCTTCAGTTGGATATGGAATGAACTGATGAGACTTGATATCCATCTGGGTAACTTCCAATCATGTTTATGGAACTCACTTTATAATTTGTGCAGAGTTTCTATTTTGGACTCAAGAGGTGGAACATCTGCTTTAGGCATCTTTACACTTCAGTTCGACATTATGTAAGGAAGGTAAATTACGATTTGATCCTAGCTAATTTCTCGAAAAGGCAGTCTAATATTTGGTGTGCACAAAGAGTTACCACATTGAATGAGCTCTCATACTGTCCCTGCCGAGACTCGAATCCAAAACCTTAAACTCATTTTGCATTCCAATGATTAACTGGACTTTCTAGCCTGAGACCACACCAAGTTGCCATCACCTTTTCTATTGAAAAATGGTGACCACATTAAATAGTAATATGCAGAAAAGGTTGTCCTTTCACATTTATAATTCCTTTTCTTCAATTTATGAGTATTATTGCTGGTCCATTAGTACCTTAAGAGAAGATGAATGCTGGCATATCAATCCATCTATGCTTGCAGTCTTCTTTTTCATTTCCTATAACGAACTCAAGAAGTGTTTGAGTGATTTAGGCCTCATCCTGTCAGGTTTCAGGTACAGTTGAATCTATACATCAAGGGCACAAAATATCGTCTTATTATGTTTCTTTCTAATCTGCTATTATCCTGGAGAGTTTCCGGAAATATCTTGCGTGGATAAACATGATGATATAACCCTGACAGGGCCTTACAAACTTTTATTTTCGTTCACATACTCGATTCTTCTTAAACACCAGCTTTTGTTTTCTGGTAGGATATTGATTGACTGAAGAACACAAACTAAAACTTAAACTATACGCAAAAACCCTGGTTGGATTTCATTATTTCAGAACAGCTGGTTGCTTACAAAGTGTCTTCGAGATCCTCACTTTTGAGGGAATTTAATCAGCCTGCGGCCATGTCCATCGCTAATCTGTATTGGACCACAGGTTTTTTATACAAGATTGGAAACTTTTTCACTGAGGAGCCCACTTGCTCATGTATGGAAGGACGTGATTAGCTAGCTGGTTGCCTCAGATATGCTTTTCAACGACGGTTGCCATGTCCTTGATCTAGCTGTTGCTGGGTTGGTAGAGACTACTGCCCTTGGTTTATTCCTTTCATTTTTCGTCCCCTGAAATTTTTTTGACATGATCGGAAAATAAATGTTTTGAAATAACATAACAAGATTAATAACCAAGAACTTGAAATCAGACAAATTTACGTATCATTAGGCTAAAAGGCGACTCTTGTTCATGCCCAAGTTCACAGATCTTCCTTCTGCAAATTGATCAGGGAACATTTGAATGATGAGAACTCTACCTGATTTTCCTTATAAAACTCTGATCTCTTTCGTGCTAGATCCGACCCTGAACTCTGTTCCTCTCTCACCCAGTCAAGCTTTTCGTCGGTTCCCGACTGGTATTATATCAGCTTTGCTTGCTTCTTCGTCCTCAGCCCTTTCATAACCTCTAAAATACCATAAAGGCAACAAAAACTCCATTACATATCCAATACAAGTTAACAGAAGACAGAAACAAAAATAAGGTCGAAAATCAAACTCAGCGCACCTTGGGAGGTGATGAGCCTATAGACATGGCCAAGAGCAAGAGTATCCGTAGGCCTGAGAAGCTTAATCCTCGTTAAACGGACAGAACTGGTGTTCTTGCTATGGTCATCACCGGTAGAAGTGTTGTTGGGACATTCTGCGCCTTTGGTTGTCGAATGATACAAGGTGGTGGAGAGAAGAAGAGCAACGTGGTGACCGGGGTTCACCTTCATAACTTCACCGGCACTAACAGGCCAATACAACTTGTCTACTTTTCCACTCGGGCGTTGTATTTCTAGAGTTGCTGCATCTACTGCTTGACAATTACCCATCTCTCTGTTTTGGTTTCGTGGAAATTAAGAAGACAACGTGAGGAATGTTGAACAGGAGATTGAGTTCTGTAGCTACAAGCCTCTTTATAGCCACTACCCACCCATTCTTTTCAACTGGTAAACGGATGAATCTATGGTCCAAAATGGCCCTCCTTGGCAGTGGCCAAACGCTCATATCATGCAAATAATGAGAGTTTAATGCACCTTTTAATAATTATATGAACAAATTCATAATTCTATTCTCACTGTCCATTCCTTCAAATTAAGAAGCTCCTATTTAGAATATCTTTTGTAATGTTCAAACATCTTACATATTTATCTAATTTTGAATGTAAAATACTTATTTTTTAAAAAAGGAAGAAAAAAGTGATATTGATATTTTATGATAAGAGATTAGATCTCTTATTCCGATTATAATATTCCTATCATTAAATTTTATCCACATATTTATATAAATCTTATGTAAATATATAGATAAATTTTAACTGAAATTAGTGTGCCATGATAGAATGGGAGTTTACGGTGGAGGCATATGATTTTCTGTTTTTTCTATTCTGTCTCAATCCTACTTTATTTTATTTTAACCATTTATTTACGCAAAATTACATCTTTTTATCTTATTCTAACCTTATTTTATTTTATTTTAATTATTTATTTACATAAAATTACATAAATATATGATTGAAATAAAATAAACATGATCAAGATTGAGCATAAGGGAGCGAGAATCCGAAGAGTACGGTGGTAAAATTTGGTAATGTCATAAGGTGTAATAGTTGTTGGACGGATACTTATTACTTAACGTTTGTCAATAGAAAAGCATGTAAGAGAACGCCTTTAGTTTTGATGACAACTACGACTTTGGTCTGAAAAGTGAAAACTACTCATGAAGGCTCAAATCACATCAATACCAGTAGGGTTTGGGTTGGATTCAACAAGCAAAATTAATTTAGTAAACATTGGTGGTTTCAGTTATAATGTTATGAGTAATTTTGCATTAAAAACTGATTAAGTTGTGATTGAAATCTTAATCATAATATGATAAATTAAATAATTAAAATTAACTAAAACTAATAATTTAATATTTAAATTCTCATTCTATGTCCCCTTAAACTAATCATATTTAATGTATAATAAATATTAACTATTAAAATATATTTTGAATTAAGGTTAATAACAATGATTAAAAATTTTAGTCGATTGGACCTGTTCAATTACAAAAATATTGAATCGTTCAATTTTTTAGTTCAATTTTTAACTTTTTAATTCGATTTATTTTAATAATTTTTGTTGTTAAAAACCGATCTATTTATTGTTCAATTAGTTTGTAAATTAATAAGTTCTTATAAATTAAAATAAAACAATTAATTTTTATTTAATAATCTCTTTTTCAATTAAAATTTAAATTTTTATAACTAATGACAATTTTTTCCAATAATATTCAAACTCGTATTAATTTAATTTTCGATTCAAATTTTAAAATATTGGTTAATAATTTTAATTCTATGTGTAGAAATAAGAATAGTAATGAATTGACTTATTGTTAATTTAATTTTTATTAGTATAATTCAAGTTTTGAAACAAAATTAAATTGAGTTTGTATCATATTAGTGTAATTCCAATTTTGATACAAAATTAGATTGAGTTTGTAATATATTATTGAAATTAAAATTTGATTAAATTTTAGGAGATTCAAACTCCAAAATCCGTTTCTAATTTAACCCATTAGTTTATTATTTCTCTAGTCGTTGGGAGCGCCGTCGTCGTCAAAACGACCATTACGAGTTCCATACGAAGCACCCGGACGTAGTACTCTTGTCCATCTTGTTTTATCCTCAGCTTTATTCTTCTCTTTCTTTTTCTTTTTGTTCTTTTCTACCATTCCCTTATTCTTCAGCGTGCTTGCTTGCTTTATCATTCTTTACCAACCATCACAACATCAAATCTAACCTAAAGTCATTTTTCTTAACTTTCGCAAAAGTTTGAAAGCAAGTTTCATGAAATAGAAGAATTGTGAAAGAAGACAAAATACGAAAAGAGAAGAGTGGATAATGAAGAGGAAAGGCTAAGAGAGTGATTGGTGATGGAAGGTATCTTATTCTATCTCAATTATTTTTTTTTTGACACTTTTGATTATTAGATTTTTAAAATAATGTTTAAAAATTTAAATTAAGGTACGGTATAAATAAATAACAATCTTTATTTAAGTTGGACTCTAGTATAAGAATTATAGTGAAATTAGAAGGCTATCTCTAATTTAAATTCAAGTGGATTATGTTAGATTACGGATAGACATTATGTTTCTTTCTGTTGAAGCAAGGTAGGCTTGCGTGAGTGATTTTTTTGTTGATGTCCAGGGACGGAGCCAGACTCAACTCTAAGGGGGGGTCGGGGGTTAACATCTAAATGCAAAAAATAATACAATTATATAATATTATTAATAAACAATCAAAATGCAACACGTCGTTCTTTT